>CABEEJ010001723.1:90289-139773 GCA_901482245.1 Timema douglasi
GGGGGGGTTACTCGAAGGGTAGACGATTACGGACAATTAGAACACGGTGGGCTTGAATAAGAACTGTAAAAAACAACTTGTAATTATAACACCTAAGGCGATGACCCTCCAATTTTTGTTTTAATTCTCTAAACTTTAGTAAGTGCGCTAAAGATTCAGAAATGTAATTAAATTATTTGTTTTTTAATATAAGGGAAATAAGTTACTATGTTAAACAGAAAAATTTATTGTTTTAATATTATTACAAAGAAAATAAACGCTTTTAATAGTATTCCAAAGCAATTTTTTTTAAATAGTAATGCGAAGCAACTAAACGTTTTTAAAACTATTACGAATCAAATAAATATACTTTTTAATAGAATTGAGAAACAAATATATTATTTGAATACTATTGCAAGAAAAAATATGCTTTGATTGTATTTCAAATGAAATAAATGCTGTTAATAACATTACGAAGCAAATAAATTATTTTAATAGTGGGCCTATTGTGAAACAAATAAATGATTTTAACATCAAAGCAAACCAAATATGCTTTTGATAGTATTCCGAAGCAAATAAATGATTTTAATAATGTATATATTCAGGTCCTGAAATTTTATGACCTAAAAATGACCAAATATGACGTTAAATTTAAAAAAAGAAAGCACAAATCAGTAATGAGTGCATATAACTTAAATAAAACACGCACTTTACAAATTAAATTAATAAATAACTTGGAAGCAATGAAAAGCCCTTAACTGAATACATTGATTTACAAATATATCTACTTCAACCTCTCAACGCAGTGCTCTCTAGGTTAGTCGTAGTATTTGATCAAAAATGTATTTTTTTAAACTATAAAAGCAAAGAGGATATAAATGTAATTATTACTCTTATTAATATTGGCCAGTTTATAAATTTTAAATAAAGCATCGCTAGGAAAATCATTTGCTTCAAATTCAGATATTTCTTTGTATATCTTTGTATCAAAAAGTCTACGTCATTTTGGAACATATCTTTTTCAACAAAACTTTCTTTAACGTACTTCTTAGTGGGGACTAGAATTTTTTTTTTTTTTTGTGACACTGAAAATGTTCCCAGCCTCAACTTTATCTTTCCTATCTTTTTTTAAGCCATACAATTGACCATGTGTGGAGTCTCAATCCTTCGTATGTGATTTCCACACCGTCATTCTTTTATGGGAGTTGCTTAAAAAAAATGAAGGATTATTAATTTCTCATTCCTCATTAGGTAAACTTAAATTATTGTAAGTTGCCTAACTTCACCTTCCTCATTCGGTAAACTTAAATTATTGAAAGTTTACCATACCCTTTATGGTTATATATATTTGTACTAATTGCACTAATGGTTTTAGAGATAAGAAAGGTTATATTTATAAGTGTACCCACATTTGCATGGAGGATGGGTGGAAAATCATTTTAGAAAATCCCTGAGTACACCCAACTGAAATTCGAACTAGTCTAGTATGAGAGTAGAGCCTTAGACCATGCGGCCACCGAAGCGAGTTAAAGTTGTTTAAATTCACCTCCCTTATTTGAAGAACTTAAAGTGTGGATGTAGGGAACGCTAGTTAAGGCCAGCTTTTCGCAGTTTTGATATAAAAACTTATTTTTAACCAAAAATAAATAAAGTATTGCTCCGTTAAAAACAAAGATTTTAATTTTCTTCACATTGTGATATCAACAGTTGTTGAATATCTGTCATGAGCATAACGGTATTAGATGACAAACTTTTTAAACGAAGAGAAAAAGTTGTCATTAAATTTCAGGACATGCTACCTTGATAGATATTCAAGAAATGTTGACATCACCATTTGAAGCAAAAAAAAAACCTATATATGTACCGAAGTAGTATTTTACGAATATTGGCTAAAAAAAAGTTTCTACAAAAACATATCGCGTGCATACCAACCTTAATATATGTTATCAATACCTATAAAATAGGAAATGTAATCATTGCTGTCCGATTTTTTTATAAAAGGCTATTATTATTAAAATTGAATTGTAGTTATACTGTAAACCTTTTTTTCTAAGTATTTAATATTCTGGCTTTTTATTTTCTGTTTTGAAAACCAACTATTTTAATATATATTAATCATAGGCATACCGTCCCACCTTAAATCCCACACTCAAAGCTAAGGACATGAAATTGAGAATCGGTTTAGTAATAACTACATGTAGTGTATAACCAGAACGGGTAGTAAGACACGATGCTAAAAAAAACCTATACAATTAATATATTTTTGTAAACTAAATACCTAGGCTTTCTATATCTCTATTCGGCTTTACTAATACCTCATTCACGGGTACAAAAATACCATAAAATATTATTAGATTTGTTATGACCGCACCTTACTACCTGTTGAGGCTATAAGCATAATAATTACTCTAACGGTGTATGGAAGAGGAAGGAAGCATTTGCATGGAAGGAGAGTGGAAATTCATGGAGGAAAGACCAACCTAATTAGACCCAGCTGGGATTAGAATCCCGATCTCCCTGTCATCAGCAGCTCAAGTTTAACATGAGAGTGACGCCTTGGACCGTTCTGCCACTAAGGCGGGTATTTGTATATTTAAATATTTTTTTTTAAAAAAACCTCAAGTATGTTGCCACACAAAGAAAGTATTTATAATAATGCTAATATGCTAATGAGCCTGCAAAATTATTTTTAGATATCAAATAAAGCGTTTGTGGCTCCAAGCACATCTTTGTTGACAAAAATTAGAAAAAATAAGAATCAGTTTCTAAAACTATCCACATAAATAGCAGTACCCGGTTCAGTGCCGCACCCACAGGGAGCTCAAGGGGGTTCAAGTCCCCCTAACCCCTAAAGATAAAGAAGGTAAAGAACGACAATAAAACTTTTATCAAAGTGTCCATATATTATTATTTTGGAACGTGATCCTCAAACAATTTATTTTTAAATAGGCATAGTTGGAATCGTCAATTTGTTGGTGATATATCTCTTCTGTTCTCTCTAACTACGTATAGGCTCTACCAATGGTTATTGGTTTCATAACTATCTGAGCCAAAGTTAAATCAGTCCAAGCCATCAGGCTTGAAAAATATGATTTAAAAAAATGTACTTGAGGTTTGACAAAGTAAATATGCCAAGTTTTCATTAGCTATATTTCTTGGTTTTGGAGTTACCTAAACGGTGATCTCATAATTTAAGTCGTCAATTTCTTGCAATATAGGCCTTAAAAAGGATGCCAGAGGTTTATTTATATATATATATATATATATATGTATTTCCTTAAGAAATCTACGCTAAATTTAGTCTTCCTGTTTTTCTTAGTATTTGGGCAAGTGTTCTAGAGCGTGAGACTTACAGTATTTACAAATATTAGTAAATACAAAATTTTGGAGGTGCACACCTTAGACTTCAATGGAAAAGTACAGTGTTTAAGATTTTTTTAGGTTCCTTGGTTTTGTAGGCACCCTCACCGGTGGTGAAGTGGTTTAGGGCGCTGGGGTTTGGAATTACATAAGTTGAGATGTCGATTGGCTATCCAGGAAGGTACTTCTACTTACCTTTTTTTTTTATGTTTAGAATCGTTTGTAACTTTCTAAATATAATACAGAGTTTTCAAAAATCTTAAATCGTTTTATAACACCTTGGATCATTCATTATCCCATGATTTACATATACAGTACCCTCAAACATCTTTCAGTGTTCTCCTTTTTGGAACCCTCTCAAACCTCTCAATACCATTTTTTGTTTACAACACACTCAAAAAAACTAGAATTGTTTACAAACACCTTGCAGTGTTCTCAAATAATTCTGATTGTTCTAAAAATATTATTTCAAAAGTTCTCAAATACCTTGGAGCATTTTCTAAGATCTTGAATCGTTCTCAAACAGCTTTCAGTATTATCAAATATTTTGGAGCTTCTCAAACCTTTTTTCAGTGTTCTCAAACATCTCAAATAATCATCAAACATCTCCCAGCATTCTCAAAAAAAAAGTATGTTTGAGTGTTTTCACACATCTTGCAGCGTTCTCAAATATAGTGCAGGTTTTTTTAAAACTATATTGCAGTTTTCTAAATTATTTTGCAACTTTCTCAAATATGGTGGTGTTCTCAAAGTTCTGCAAGTATTTTCAAACATGTTGAAGCATTCACAAGCATCTTAGAATGTTCTCAAACACTTGCGATGTTCTCGAAAATCTTGCAACAATCTCATTTGCCATTTGACAATGTTCTAAAACATGTTTCAGTGCTATCAAACTGCCTTGCAATGTTTTCCGGCATAATGTAGTATTCTATAACCTCGTGTGACAATCCCAAACACCGAATTACAGCATTTTCCAAACCCCTTTTGGCGTTATAAAATATATCTAGCCGTTCTAGATATATTTTACAGCGCACTAAAACACTTTTTAAAGTTACCGAACATTTTACAGTTTTAATAAACGTAGACTTAATTTGTATTGGAATATAGTTTAAGTAGTTTACCGTAAAGCTATTGTATCTGTGTATCAAATAGTCGAAGCTACTATATATGCTTTTTATGGAGGAATTCACCATTTAGATATCATATAAGTAAATTGAAAAATGATACCTGGACAAGGTAATCGAACCCAGGACCTTTGGCTTAGTACGCCAATGCTCTAACCACTGAGCTATCCAAGGATCGTCCCGTGCCTATGGTCATTATTCATTCATATTTTAAGGCAAAGTCTATGATGGACGTGTGGAAATCCTCGGCTACAAATGTGTGATCTTATTAAGATCACGAGCTATCAGACAACGCAGCCACCTTCGACTCGGTTCCTCACGTCCATCATAGACTCTGCCTTAAAATATGAGTGAAGAATGACCCTATGTACGGAACGATTCCTAGATAGCTCAGTGGGATAGAGCATTGGCGTACTAATCTAAAAGTCCCGGGTTCGATTCCCGTGTCCGGGTGTCATTTTTCAATTTTTAGAAAATCTAATCAGAGTTAACATTATTAGTGTGAATGTACTGATAGAAACCTACTGTATATTTTTTTTTTCGTTTTGTTTTAATATTATTACATCAACACATACGAGCATTGCCTTGATTTTACTTAATACCTATATAGTTATATAATTAGAGAGTGGAGTTTCGTGAGCATCTTCAGGGCAATTAGTTGTTTTTGTTCTGTGCCTTCTCCTGTTAACTTGGCAGCTTTACTACTGCTTTCGTGTTTTCTACCTTGTTCGTCCAAGGTCTTTTTTTTCAATCCACGGCTTTTAATATTAGAGAGCAGGATGCCGTTCACAAACTGACAGCGTTGCAACCTTTTATAATAGTGAATGGGTTGCTTTGGTATTTCTAGTCATTATAAGGAGTTAATTTATTGGTGTGGAGAATTTCAAGAAGAAGGTAGGAGAAAAGGGGGACGAGGGTGGGGGAGGTAAGGTGGGGAAAGAACAGTAAAATAACCAATGAAAATGATCGCGTTTTAAGGCGGGGATGTAGGGAATTCGAGAAAAGGCCAAGTTTTTTTTTGCAATTTTTATTTAAAAAAAAGTTTATTTTTGCAAAAGTAAAAAAAAAAAATTCAAGTAGAAACATAGAATGCATTTAATTTTCTTCATATGGTGTAACGATACTGATTTGTACCCCTTTCATATATGTAAAAAGTCATGGATGAAGGGCATTTTTATTTAAAGTATGGTATGTAAAATATCCTTTCAATACTTCATCCATGGAGAATCACACGCTTTTCAGAACTGATGTAAATATATTGCACCATCAAAACAAAATCAACTCCGTAAGTATTTACCAAAAAAACCAGTGACGCTTGCTCCCTATACCCAATAAGGAAGCTAGCCTTCATAACACCTGTCGCCAGGACTCTTTCGATTTGTTGGTTCTGACACTGGTCACGAGCGATCCAACGGGCAAGGGGTAGGTCATATATAAGCTGCTTGTGCGTATGAATCCATTACAGTGAACACCACCACACAAAAAAACTTTGTATCAAAGACAGTAATTCACAGTGCCACTAACTGAATTCTGTAGTTCAACTAAGTTGTATCATATAAACTTATATCTCCAGTGCCGAAGATGAAATAACTTTAATAAATCGTGTGCAGCATTAAAGGGCTTATTTATTAAATTAACATATCACACATAATTCCGTATCAATATAATTGGCGCTCGATCACGGGACTAAAAATACCAATTATATTATCAAAATACCAAACCGCTTTAATTAGTGTTCGATCACGAGGCAATTATCAGTTGATTTGACAATATCACTTCAATCGGTGCCCATCGCCGACCCGTAACGTTTTAATCGACGCCCAACGCGGACCGATTAATTCAATAACCTATGAATAGTGATATCAATAGTTGTTGAATATCTGTCATAAATGAAGAGCAAAAGTTGTCATTAAATTCCACTACACCTTTGACATATATTCAAGAACTGTTGATATCACCGTGTGAAGAATATTAAAATATTAGTTTTTACTGAAGAAATATATGATTTCTTACAACAAAATGTTTTGCTACAAAAACTGCAAAAATACTGATCTTGTCTCACGTCCCCTACATTCCCACCTTGAAGTCCGTGTTTCTTAAGCCTAGTCCACAATGAAAAACACTGTCGGCAAATAATGTTTCTTGCTATTACCCCTAAACACACTGTCGCAAATGTAAGGACTGGGCAACTGCACTTGTGTTTACTAGTACAGCGAACAGATTTCCTGGCCAATCGTCATTGGTCCTCCGGCCTCCCCTAAATTCTTATTTGCAGCAGCAGGAAAATGAACTTTGGTACCTAACTAACGAGTCTCCTAGTTTCCTGTTCTCAAATTCGAACTGATTTTCTTTTTTCTGACTATTCTTATCTCTGAATAATTTTTCTCGTCTCACAGTAAACAACTTTGGAAATACGTCTTTCTTCGCTCTGCTCTGGCAATCGACGCACTGCACATCCCACAAGCATGTCGTGCCGTGCCAAATCTTCGATCAAGGTCAAGGTTTTTTTGAAATTCTCTCACACCATAGCTCTATAGAGACACACAGGAATCTAAAAACACAAAACACAAAAAAAAAACAATCGTAGAGCTATGTTCACCACGGCCGTACACACACTAGCGTGATTGGGGTAAATGTTGTTGAAGTTTTGTGAACTAGGCTTAATAGTCACGAGAGAATTATTAATTCCTGTACACACTTTTAGCATTGGATCAAATTAGTTTGTAGGAATAAGTTTTTGTTAACCACTTCGGTGGTCGCATGGCTTAAGGCGGCGCTACTCTCACGGTAGACTAGACTGCTGATGATGGGGAGATCAAGGTTCAAATCTCGTTCAGGTGTAATGAGTTTTTCTAAGATGGCTTTTCATTCTCCCTGCAGGCATATGCAGATACATTTCTCCTAAATATAACTTTCCTAATTCCTAAAACTATTACCGTAATTAGTATATAAGCGAATAACCCAAACGTATTATAGCACGTGGTTCTAATAAAAAGTTTGTTTATTTTACATGCTTATTAATTTATTTAACTGATATATACCTAAATAAGTGTTAATAGGTTGGATTGATGTTCAGTTAACATGATACTATATTATTTGGTTTTGTGTTAATAATTAGACCAGTTTAGTTGGAATGTCACGTACTTACAGAGAAAGATGATAACTAGCCTCTAACATATTTCTTGTAGGATCTAATTATTTTGTACAAGTTCTTCTAAAGTCATTGTAATGATATTGGTTTGGATTACTATAAATTATGTAAAAAGTCATGGATGGTAATTTTTCTTTAAAGTAACATATGTAGAATATCCTTTTATGATTCATCCATGAAGAAACACGCGCATTTTATAAATAATGGGAAAAGGATTCCACCACTAAAATGTATTTTTATACAATATTTCCTGTTAAAGTAACAAATACACAGTATTTGGCAAAGACGCCAATTCCCTATACCAATAAGAAGCTAGCCTTCACAACACCTGTCGCCAGGACTCTTTCTATTAGTTAGATTTTACACTGTTGACAAGGGAGGCAAGAGGCAAGGGGTATGTTTTATATATAAGTCGTTGTGCGTATGTTTAAGGCATCTCACGCCTACGCACAAGTAGCACAAGCACACACGAGCAACGCAGTCAGGAACTCACTGGCACTAGCACTGGCCCGCACAGTCCCATTATAACACAGAATACAATAATCTACGTTATTATCACAAGTGTGCATTAATATAAATCATTTAATTGGAGTATGTATAAGTAATTAACAGATGCCATTTAAATAAACCACCCACCTCGGTGGCGTAGTTGGCTAACGCGCTTGTCGTGTTGAAGCTCGACTGCCGAGGACGGGGAGATCGAGGTTCGAATCTCGGTCGGGTGAACTGGGGGTGGTTTTTCCTAAATAGTTTTCCACTCTCCCTCCACGCAAATGCGGGTTAACTTCCTCTAATTCAACCTTCCCAAGTCCTAATCCATTAGAGTAATTAGTACTTAAAGCGTATAACCCGAACGGGTAGTAAGATGCTGTGCTTAATATTATTATTATTAAATAAACCGTGTGTGAATAAACAGCCATCAACAGTTCTCTTTCTTTAATTAAATTAAATATACCGATTTAATTAGTGCTCGACCACGGAGCAATTAACAGCTGGTTAACCTGCCTCGGTGGCGTAGTTAGCTAACGCGCTTGTCGTGTTGAGCTTGACTGCTGAGGACGGGGAGATCGAGGTTCGAATCTCGGTCGGGTGAACTGGGGGGTGGTTTTTCCTAAATGGTTTTCCACTCTCCCTCCACGCAAATGCGGGTTCACTTCCTTTTATTCACCCTAATTCCTAGTCCATTAGCGTAATTAGTGCTTAAAGCGTATAACCCGAACGGGTAGTAAGACGTGGTGCTAAATATTAATAAATAACAGCTGGATAAACGGTATCTTTTCCGTACAGTGATGATAGGAGCTCGATCACAGAGCTTTAGACAACCTGTACATCATCACAGCATTATTTTATCTGGAAATAAACCGTAGTGTTTCAATCGACACCCAAAGAGGGGCGATAGAATACATAGTGTTATATCATAATAAAGAAACTAAATACATTATAAATTTAATTAAATATATAGCTAAATGGTCACAACCAGATTGGGAAATTTTTCAAATGCAAGATTTCATTTTGCGTTATAAAACGCAGTTGGTTGATTCGACAAGATTGGCTTCTTCTTGGAAATGTATTTAATGAATGTTTTTCTAACCACATCTGTAGTTACATAAACTAAACGTAAAGCTCTTCTATTCTGGTTTGTCAAGATAGGAAGGTTTGGGTTGGAATCTTGGGGCTGGTGTTCCTAGGATGAGTTTTCTCATAGTGATTTACCTCACTTCCTCCCCGTAAATTTGAGCACGTTTCCTTAATTTCTACCTTCCTTACCTCTACTATATTGGTTACATGAGGATAGTCAGGATGGGAAGTAAACACGGAGAAAACAAAATATCTCATCATTGTATTTTTTGAATCAATAATTTCATCTGAGTCCGGAACTTTAGCTCAGTCGGTAGCGTCTCCGTCCTTTGAGCTAATGGTCCCGGGTTCGATTTCTGACATGACTGAATAATTTATCAATGATAAATTGTAGGTTTACCCTTTCACCGTGATGAATTAATGGCCTGGGACTGGATGTTGTGCCTGTCCTAGGCTTAAGATGCGGCAGAAGGGAGCGCAAGTATTTTTACAGTTTTTATAGAATATAATTTTTTTGACAAAAATAAATCAAATATTTATCCAGTAGCGACAAAGAATTTAGTTTTCTGCATATGTTAATATCAATAGATCTTGAATATCTGTCAAGGGTGTCCTGGAATTTTGTCAAAACATTTTAAAATATTGAAGCCCGATGATCATATTCACGGGGAATGCTTGCAATGCAATTTTTTTTAGGTCTCTCCCCTTAAGATAAGAAAGACTCTTAACAACACCATAGTCTCACGCCGGTGACTCAGCTTTATTGATTATACATTTTTTAGTTGAGTGCATTTTATAAGACCCACGCACCTATAAAAATACCTTGTACGAACTATCAATGGTTTTTAGTGGAGAGGGGACTTAAACGTAACACAAAAACTACTCGGAATTTGAATAGGAAAATAAAGAGAAAAAAAGACGATCAGAATTAATAAAAGTATGTGCTAATATAAAACAAAAATGTATATACGTTATGACAAGGGTAATTTAAGGTTATAGTTGCTTCGGTGGCCGCATGGTCTAAGATGCTACTCTCACTGTCGAATATACTGCCGATAATGGGGAGATCGAGGTTTGACTCTCAGTCTGGTGTACTGGGGGTAGTTTTCCAAAATGGTTTTCCACTCTCCTTCCAAGCAATTATGGGTACACTTATTATAAGTATAGCCTTCCTCATCCCTAAAACCATTAACATAAGTGTATAAGTGAACAGGCAGTAAAATACGGTGCTAAAAAAGAAGTCTTAATACCCACCCATCCGGTATATCTGAATATTTATAATCTACTAATGAGGAAGGTAAAACTAGGATTAAGTTAAGCCACATTTTTGTGGAAGGAAAATGGAAAACCAAATGAGAAAAACCAACCTCATCAAAAAATCAGAGCATACGAGTTTGATATCTTAGCCCACGTGTCCTCAAATACAGGTAGTGTCTTCATCTATGAGTTGAGGATGAAGAAGGTTGAGTGAGGATATTCACTTGCTTTATTGAGGAGAGATGCTTTTACAATTATATAGAAAGAACACTAGCAGAAAACCACCCGAGTACATCCATCTGGGATCTGAACCACTAAATATTGTTTTAATATAATTATAATTTAAGGAAGTGTGTCTTCTAACTGTTCCCAATACTGAACAACATATTGTTTGACAGGGTTAATGAGTTTAAATATTTATTTACAATTTTAACCACCAATAACAAAATTAGATCGGAAATTAGGAAAATAATACAGCAGTTAAATGCATGCTTTTACTCGGTCAGTAAGTTGTTGACGTCTTCTATGCTGTCAAAGAATGTAAAACTCAAAATATACAAAACAATAGTTTTACCATTTGTTCTCTATGGGTGTGAAATGTGATCTCCTACCTTACCCGACGAAAACAAATTTAATGTATTTTTAAACAAGGTGCTTAGGAAGATATTTGGTCCAAAAAGGGACGAGGCTACTGGGGAATGGAGTAAGTTACATAATGATGAGTTACACATCCTGTAGGCCTACTCAGCACAATACATTGTTAGGATAATCAAGTCTCATAGACTGCGGTGGGCAAGACATGCAGCGTGAATGGAAGAATCTAGAACCTTGTTCAGCGTATTGACTGGCAAACCCAATGGGAAGAGATCATTAAAAAGACCTAGACACAGATGAAGATAACATTAGAGTGTACCTGAAAGAGATAGGGTGTAGTGAGGTGGACTGGATAGAACTAACTCAAGATAGATATAGGGTGTAATGAGGTGTACTGTATAGAAGCACTAGCTGACGATAGGATAGGGTATAATGAGGTGGACTGGATAGAACTAGCTCAATATAGGTATAGGGTATAATGAGGTGGACTGGTTAGAACTAGCTCAATATAGGTATAGGGTATAATGAGGTGGACTGTATAGAAGAACTAGCTGACGATAGGATAGGGTGTAATGAGGTGGACTAGATAGAACTAACTCAATGTAGGTATAGAGTATAATGAGGTGGACTGGTTAGAACTAGCTCAATATAGGTATAGGGTATAATGAGGTGGACTGTATAGAAGAACTAGCTGACGATAGGAGAGGGTGTAATGATGTGGACTGGATAGAAATAGCTCAAGATATGGATAGGGTGTAGTGAGATGGACTGGATAGAACAATCTCGAGGTAAGTATAGGTGACGTACTTTTAAAGTGCGACAATGAGTTTTCTTTGAGCTAGTTCCTATTGCCAAAGAGTAAGTAAGAACAACTTGATAAGAGTTCGATGCTCATGTGGACCACCCACCTTAATATACTACATACCTGTCGCTAACTGTCTAAACAGGAAATGTTCTAATGAAAGTGTTTATCAAGCAGTGTACGGCATATTATTTACAGTATCTTTGCTTCATAACCACACTTTTTTTTGTTCAATTTTTATAGTAAGATAATCTTAGAGATAGATACGATACTAAATTTACTTTCAAGTCAAGTAATATTATCCGTCACTTTTGATAGATACTTATTATTAATAAAACAACATTAATATTGTAGCAAGATTTTTATGAATATCATCTCTTCCTATGAAAATTGGACTGTACTTGTGGCACAAAGTAAAGTTGACTTATCGGAGTAAGCCTATCAATATTATACTATTTTGATTTTACTTTCTAATAAAGAAAAAAAACAATAAGTGTGAAAAATGTTTACCTCGAGATTATGATGAATCTATTATACGTTTTATGTGCGCCAAAACCCAAATACAATTCTATCTATCCTCAGTTTGTTGTTTTGATTTCTATTGAAGTCATCAAATAAATAATACTTTTAGTGGTGGATGATTTTAGAAAATTGACATAAGGATTATGTTTAAAATAAATATCTGGGAAATCTTTTACAAGATTCTAAATTAAAGATTTGAGGTTGGATTACTGATTCAGTAGTTTTGAAAATTTGGTCTCAAACTATGAGAGACTATTTAAGAAAGAAATTATGACCACCAGTGGTTCGCGGACCGGAAATTGTGAACCAATGATCTAAGGATTTAGACACCTCAGTCAGTTTTTGTGCGTTATTTTTTCTTATAATGTTTTATATAATTATCATTAAAATACAAAGAATCACTGCATTCCTTTTTGTAAATAAAACAGAAAAGCTTGAGTAATTTTAAACGATATACACACTTTTGTCAATTTTATATTCTAGGCATAATTTTTAAACTACAATTCTACAATTTACAAATAATAGGCATGGATAAATATAAATAAGGCGAGAATTCATTCATTTTATTGGCTTATAAATAGAAGAGTTTAAAGTATTATGAAAAATACTAATAATTTGAATCGAAGTCAAAATATATAATTCATTTGAAATCTGTCCTCATTTGCGTGGAGGGAGATTCAGAAAATATCTATGAAAACCCATCCTGACAACATCCAGCTGGTATTCTAGACCTGACTTCCCCATCAGCAGCAAAGCAGACTAACTGAACTTGACATTGAAACCACGTGCCTAACAGTGTTTTTTTCTTTCATATCAAATAATACAATAGTTAGAGAAGGTTTATCCTATTTTTATGTTGTGTTTCGTCCAAAATAAAATCAAGAACGTTTTGACTAAAGTAACTTAGGTTTACTACACTTTAAGTGTCAAAAAAATTCTTAACATATCAAATTTCATAAGGTTTAGTCCTATTTGACTTCAGAAATGATGACCTGTAGAAAGATTTAAATATATTTACACATACAAGTTTGGTAGAAATCCATCATTTGGTTCAAAAGTTAACAAGGGGAACAAACTAATAAACAAAATGCACCAATGGAAATATTTTGTTTACTCATGGAACAAGGAAAAGTTTAATGACTATATCTTAATTTGTGGGCACGTGGTCTAAGGCGTCGAACTCGTTTAGTCTGGTTTGCCAGTGATAAAGAGGTCGGGATTTGAGTCCTTCAGGGGCTATCTGAGGATGATTTTTTCGTAACGATTTTAACCCCCCTTTTTACGCAAGTGCGGGTGTATTTTCTCTAAGTTTTGTCTTCCACATCCCTATAGGATTAGGGTAAGTAAGTGGAGCAACCGGATGGGTAGTAAGACACTGTGCACGCAAATACATAGATAGTAATAGGAATTTGACGAAAGAGATGTTTGTTAAATTATTTTTTAAACCTGTTTCGGTGGCTGGATGGTCTAAGACGCTAATATCGCAATAGACTAGATCGTCTTCGTAATAACACATAGTGTTTCTCACAACGACTCAATTTCCATGAGAATGGTACCATAGTCTTCGTAATAACACATAGTGTTTTTCACAACGACTCAATTTCCATGAGTATGGTACCATAGTCTTCGTAATAACCCATAGTGTTTCTCACAACGACTCAATTTCCATGAGTATGGTACCATAGTCTTCGTAATAACACATAGTGTTTCTCACAACGACTCAATTTCCATTAGTATGGTACCATAAGTACCGAAAAATGTTGGAATGAAGTAATCCAGCATCTTTCCATTGCTGATTATCACAAAGGAGTAACGGGACAAGGAAATAGATAAGACTTAGATTATTTCACATCACTTCTAATTTTAAAATTTCTATTTCTCAACATATTTGGAATTAAAAATTTGTTATGTCCATACTGTATTGTATTTCTTCAAGTCTTTGTAATAACAAGATTGTTTTGTTCTTACTTTATTGTATATAATATGTAAGTTTTTGTAATACATTTTTTAACGCGCAGTAGATTTATTTTAGACTTTTCATCAACTCGTGTTTAGTCCATTTGATGATGCACGATTAATTTTATGTTAACTATTCTTATCTGACAATATGTTTTACACCTGAAGTAAATCCTAATCAGACGTTTTGACTTGTAATTTCACTTAATACATCTACAAATTTAGTAACGATTTAATCTATTAAATTATATTCTTTATATTTATATATATATATAACAATCTATTCTTTATATATATATATATATATATCTCTCAATCTATTCTTTATATATATATATCAATCTATCCATGCCTTAACTTTTAATTGACTACACTGCCGATGACAAAGATATTAGGGTTTGAGCCTGGTTGGGTGTATTGATTTTTTTCCTAAATGGTTTTCCACTATCCTTCCACCCAAATATGGGTACGCCTAAAACTCCATGGTGTGAGCCCGTAAGTAAGCTATATTGACTAAGCGGCCACCACCATTAACGCTGATAGTGCCAACATTTGCTGATAGAGGGTGTGATGTAATCACAATGAATATCAAAGCCATCCATCTAAGTTTTCTACTGCTGAGGACGGGGAGATCGAGGTTCGAATCTCGGTCGGGTGAACTGAGGGAGGTTTTTCCTAAATGGTTTTCCACTCTCCCTTCACGCAAATGCGGGTCGACTTCCTCTAATCCAACCTTCCCAATTCCCTAATCCATTAGAGTAATTAGTACTTAAAGCGTATAACCCGAACGGGTAGTAAGACGTGGTGCTAAATATTATTATTAAGTTTTCTAAACCAGAGCTGCTACTTCTTTATTCAAGTCGCTCCTTATTTGTCCTCGCATGACTGATTTTGACCCCGTTACAGACCCACTTCTTTACAGATAAATTTTGGAAGCCTCAGGAATCGTGCCAGGGACCTCTGAATGTGTAGCCAGGAGCTCTGACCACTATACCACAGAGGCGAGTACCTTCCTATATACTAGCCCACTAGCGTAATTAGTACATAGGCGTGTAACCCAAACGGTTGGTAAGACGCGGTGCTAAAAAAAATATTTGGTTGGTAGATGTATAATGGTAAGAAAATTGAGGGGGTACATTTGTAAATACCCTGTAGCTATCAACGTTTTGTCCATCTTCCTGTACCACTCATCGAACAAGTCATTGGAAACAAAACGAAACTTTGTGATCTTCTTATACTTTTCATCAACATTCTTCCCTAGGCCTCTCAGAAAAGTTAGAGAGAGAGAAAATCACAAAAAGATAAGGGAAGGAAAAAAAAGAACAACCATGTTGGCTCACTACCCTTCCTCGTTGAATACTTATGATTCTCTAAAACCACCCTATCCTTTTTTTTTCTGCCCCTCTTAAAAAAAATAGAAGAGGGCTGTCATATTAGCGTTCACCCTGTTTCAGTCAACCCCTACTTGGGCTGATGCTTATTGGTCGAAGGAATGGTCGGCCATCATTGGGAGGGGCGGGCGGAAAGGGAACAACATTTTAGGGTGACTTGCCCCCTCAGGCGTTTTTTTTTATGAAGGGCTCAGCATTCCCCTCCTCTTTCAACCTCTCCTTCTTTGCCCTGCTTTAGTGCAAAAGAGATGATGCGCTTGGAATATAGGATATGATATATAGGCAACAGTAATCGTCATGAAATTATGAACTACGGTTGAGGCCAGACTTGAATCCCTCAGGGGTGGACATTCGCGAAACAGCATGTGATCAAGCGCCAACCAAGTTATAGGTGAATGACAGTTGACTGTTATTTTGGTACGAATTGTCTGTCAAAAAACATTTCGGTTCTGTTTGTTCTGCTTTGTGACGAAGTGGAAGAAAGAGGTATAGGGCTATAGCACACAGGCAAGGATTTACCAAATACTCAGCCTTACGGAAGTTTCTCTGCTCCTTGAGCCAGGTTGAGTCCATCAACACTGGGATTCACTCAGATCCTCTGCCTTACGGAAGTTTCTCTGCTCCTTGAGCCAGGTTGAGTCCATCAACACTGGGATTCACTCAGATCCTCAGCCTTACGGAAGTTTCTCTGCTCCTTGAGCCAGGTTGAGTCCATCAACACTGGGATTCACTCAGATCCTCAGCCTTACGGAAGTTTCTCCACTCTCCTTGAGCCAGGTTGAGTCCATCAACACTGGGGTTCACTCAGATCCTCTGCCTTACGGAAGTTTCTCCACTCTCCTTGAGCCAGGTTGAGTCCATCAACACTGGGGTTCACTCAGATCCTCTGCCTTACGGAAGTTTCTCTGCTCTTTGAGCCAGGTTGAGTCCATCAACACTGGAATTCACTCAGATCCTCAGCCTTACGGAAGTTTCTATGCTCTTTGAGCCAGGTTGAGTCCATCAACACTGGGGCTTGCTAGTGTCAATGCTCAGTGATAAAAGCACTTACAAAATGTACATATTGTTAAACGATTCACTTTTAAAATGCGTGTAATAAAGGGACCATTGTATCCGTAATGTTCAGTCTGAGTAAACTCTTTGTGAAGTAGACTTATATGAAGAGAGGGTCGGGTCGCTACCTGAACCTAGCTCTGTGGAAGCAGGCCGATTGATTTGAGATGGATATTTGTGTCCTATCTACAGTTGAATCATGTTTAAAATGAGCTAATGTCCCTTGATGATACCCGTTTTGAAGGACTCAAGCTCTCCCACGGATCTCAGCCATCTTAACCTGGAGGATATGATTCTGGTGTATACCTTGTCTTTGGCTAGTAATAAATATGTTTGTCTATGTTAGTAGCAAAGAATGCCTCATACACAAAACAGAGAAAAATATACCCCTAAGCCTTTTTTACCTCTACTTTCCCTGCAGCACTACCCCTATTCCCCTTCCAATCATATGCGCAGTCGAGTTCCATGTCTAACCTCACCAGCGGTAGGGCCTAAAGCTCGTCCTAAATACATGCTCTACGGAAATAGGTGGAGTAAAGTGGAATACAGAATATTATGCTGTATGATTTAAGAAATTATTACCAAATGATTCTAGATACGTGCCCTACGGAAGTAAATGGCATAAATTGGAATATACGGTGACCCGCATTGATGGCCATGTGGACTTGATGTCAGGCTCATCTAGTTTGACAGTAACAGGGAGGTTGAGGGTTGGAACCCCGGGCCAGTATAATGAGGGTGCTCTTTCCTAAATGGTGTCCCACTCTCTTTTAACGTAAATACGAGTAACCTATATTTTCAAGCAAATTAAGGTGCAATCACTCATACCTACTCCATTTATTAAGGGTTTAAAGTCGAACTCTGAACTCTTGGGGTAAAGTGCCCGCAAAAGGACCCTATGTTCGTGGGTTCAAACCCAACCGGGTACGACCGATTTTTCTTGAGCGATAAAAATCCATAGCACAACCTCCTTCGGAGGGGAAGTAAAGCCGTCGGTTCCATGTCGATTGTGGTATGTAAAAAAAAACTGGAAAGTAAGTGTAAATACCTTTCCTGGAAAAATGTGTAAGCCCTTTCACGCTCGCTCATAGAAATTCTTGTGTGATGATATAATCAGTTGGTTCAGGAAGTGCACGTTAAATACCTCAAATACATAAATAATATATATTAATAGAAGTCTAGTGGTGTCTGTATAATATGTGTGTATGTATGTATGTATATACGTATTTCTGTCCAGGTAATTTCCAGTACTTTCAATGAAATTTGGTGAAATTTTAGAGGAACCACTCAAGAGGTTCGAAAAATTTTCAAACTTAAAAATCGATCAAAAATAAAAACGTAAATTAATTTAATCATTTTAATTCGTAGTCATGTTATTTGCATTCAAAATGCAAGGATAACCTAGAATATAAACTCCAATTTCAAATCCAAAGAGAAATTTCAGATTATAATAAAGAGACCTATGTTTATGGTTTGGTTGAATTGTATTCATGTTAGTTGTCAGTTGTTGAATATCTATCAAGGGTGTCCTGGAATTTAGTAACAACTTTTTCTCTTAATTTTAAAAGTTTGCCATCTAATACCGTCATGCTCATGACAGATATTCAACAACTGTTGATGTCACCATGTGGAGAAAATTAAACTCTATATTTCTACCGGAGCAATATTTGATTTATTTTTGAAAAAACAAACAAAAAAAAACAAGTTTTAATATAGAAACTACCAGCCTCAGTGGCCGCACGGTCTAATGCACGCTCTCGTGATAAACTAGAACGCCGAAGACTGGGAGATCGGGGTTCAATCACTGTCGGGTGCACTGAAGGTGATTTTTTTCCTAAATGGTTTTCCACGCTTTTTCTCCACGCAAAGGCGGATGCACTTGCAATAAATTACACCTACCTCATCCCTAGCCTATTAGCCTAATTAGTACATAGGCGTATAACCTGAACAGATGCACTGCACCTTAACAAGGCCGAAATTGTATTCATCTCTTTTGATATATTTATCAATCCTTTAAAATAATACCAATATTATCGTAAAACGTTTTCAATTTTGTGAGAAAAAGAAATTGTATTTTCTAAAAGGCACTTCTTATACAAAACTGAACTGTGCTCCATCAGTTGAGGGGGCCTTATACACACTGATGACCGAGCAGTTTAGGGTGTTAAACCTCATATTGCACTTGATCGTCTTTCAGACTGTAGAGGTTCGAGTCCAATTTGGTTTCATTTAGGCTATCGTTTACAATGAGGGCATGCATTTTGATAGCGCACCTTTTTTTTTTACTTCATAGACAATGCTTAAGTGCACATGCATTTTATTCATGATCTCTTGGTTGCGGAAACCGTTATTCATTTAGGCCATTATTTTGTCATGTTGGATTGTAGCTAATACTTTCTTGGTTTTCATATCTTTTTTTTAAAAGTCTCTTTTAGGCATTTATCTTGAATGTGTATATTTTTAAATACCATTAATATTTTATAAAAATGCATGAATACTTAAATATAATTTTTTTTAAACACATAGTTGTCCCAATAAGAATATAATTAACTTTTTATCTACTTTATTTGTCTGGTTATAAAATACACATTCCTGGCAAGAAACTGGAATTTTGTAAATAATATGGGGAGGGTTGCGTCGGGATATTGAAGCAGGTATTTATAAATCTATATTATATTCAGTGGGATGCAATATTTCAATTGTTAAGTGCTTTTCATTGTATTGGTATGCTCTTGTTTCAATTTGTAAAGGGCGTGTTTTAATGTAGTAGTGTATGTGCTTGCATAGTTAATTTTTATTCATACTTTTTAGGTCATATTTTGAACACTTAAAAGTAATTTTTAGGTCATTTTATCAGTGATTATTTGATAATCTTGAGGTAATCAAACTTTGGGAGCTGGCAATCCTATTTCCAACACTTTAGTTCAGGCTGTAGTTTTGTTGTTGTTGACTGAACTAAGAGTCTTGGGGTCGAATCACGCATGAGAAGGCCGATAAATCTAATCATTTTTGAAAATGAGGCTTCACTCATAGTGATAATCTACCTCATTAGTGAAGTTATAATATGCATACACAAGGTAGGGGGAAAAAAACTTAAACTCTAATTAAACAGACACCACACCCAGTCCGCTGTATACCTTTTTATCAATGATAAAATAATGGACAGGGTATTGGGTGTTGTGCTTTTCCCCCTCACCTTCTCTATGCACATTACAGCTGATAAAATAGTGTAATGGGGACTGAGTGTTGTGTCTATTCAAGAATTAGGTTACAGCCCCGCCGCTCTTTGGCTATGCAAATTATAATTACACTAATTGTGTATGCATGGGGAAGGTATAATTTTTAATAAATGTCTCCTCATTTGCGTGGAAAACAATTTACAAACCAAAAAACTCACACACTCAGATGGTATTTTAACCTAGACCTCCCTGTCAATAGTGGACCAAATTATTTTAAGTTTGATTTAGTCTGCGTGCATAAATAAATATGCGAGTAGCTTTTAAATTATGTGTTGATATATAAGCGTCGTTTGCGCTAAACTATTGGAGGGCGGGGGCACAAAACTACCCCATTTTCAATTAAAATAGTAAAAACCAAGATTTAATACCAAATGAAAACACGAATAATATGATAATGGTCACATAAAAAGTAATCTTAAATCATTTAAATGCATTGCTCCAAAGGTGGATTCTCAATTTTCTGAATAAAACAATTCATTATTCGTTTTACACTGTACACTCAGGTACAGTACTATGAGTGTCTCATTTTAGCATATTATTGGGGGATAGGGGGTGTTTCTCCACTGCCCTCCCCCCTAACTGCACCCATGTGTTTATATAATGAGTAAGTTCAAAAAAAAGCAAGATAATTTAACAAACATAGAGGTCACCCCTAGAATCCTCAGATAGTGAAATCCTTCACAAATGTGCCCCCCTCTATCTTATCTAATTCTAAGTTCTCAAGGTCATCTAACCACCCTCTTCAACTTCCGGTCTAGAGCAGATAAACAACCTTCTCATATGGCTAAATAAACCAATAACAAGACCCTGCTTCCCTCTGGGTAAGTTGGTACAAACATTCAGACCAATTTTTATAGGAAGAACCATTATCACCCAAATCGGTGGCCACGTGGTCTATGGTGCTATTCTTGCAATAGACTAGAGCAGCGGTTCCCAAGCTTTCTCGACTCGTGAACCCCTTTCACAAACATGTGATCTGCACGAACCCCCTGGTAAATATCCATGGCCACACACTTAATTGTATACCTAATTTTTATGAAATGCAATTATTAATTGTAATCAAAATGTTTATTACCTTTAAATTAACCTACTATAGCTCGGTAGGTACTTTAGGATACCCCACCAAATATAATGAAATAATATTGGAACTACTAAAGTACAAGTTCAAATGATTATACATTTGTTTTAAAAATTGAAAACTAAATTAAATAAGCAAAGTTCCGTAAACATTTTCTTATCTTTACTGTCACAATATCACATTTAACATGCTTTTTTTTAGAAGGTGACCTGGCGGTCCAGGGGTAAGGTGTCAGACTTCTATGCTGGCGGCAGGGGTTCGATCCTCGGTCCCGGCAAAGATTTATCTGATTATCAAACCCTTCCTTCACCTCTGACAAGACATCTTGTGAATGTGAAGAATGCCAGGCCTCCACCGTGGTTCGGATACCACGTTAAACTGTAGGTCCTTCATTTCATCTCACAATCACCCTACCATTACACATTAGCGTAAGTGCGTATAACCCGAACGGGTAGTAAGACGCGTTGCTAATAATAATAATAACATGCTTTTTTAAAGTGGTGCTGGAAATTGCTGCTTTGACATAACAGAAATACCCTCTTTTAATCACAAAATTTCATATCGATTCAAAATGATTAACTAGTTCTAACAGTTACTCACCTCTTCGCGTGACTTAGTGAGAAGGATGTGCGCTTGCTTTGGATGGCACAAAGCTTTAAAGTCAGTAAACACAGATGATAAAAGACGTCTAAAGTTATTTTCAGCATTGAGCCTGTTTCTGTATCTATTTTTTAAATAGCCATGTGAAGAAAACGTTTCTCACTCAAATATGTAGAAGAAAATGGTAACAAAGCTATAATATTTTTATTCTCGTAACAATAAGAGCTCCTCCTTTAAACTTATCCAGAAACCAATTAATGACAAAGATTTGTAGCTTTTCTTTAAATCAAAATCAGTGGAAATTAATTATAAGGAGCTGCTCTTTTTTCACTCACACTTAATGTAGAGGATTTCAAAACTTCTTTCTCTTCCAGGGGATTGCAAATCCAATTATTATTATTGGACATGGCTGGGAAATATTCCCTGGAGGTTTCTCCAAGTCCCTTCAAGTGTTCTATAACATCGTTCTTTGCATTAACGTCCAAAGAAATCTGATTTCCTACCACGAAGTCGTGATTGCTAATTAAAGATGTTTCCCAAAACTTTTTTTTATGAACAACTAGATACGTTCTTGCATGGTAAGAACGTTAATATTTGACCCCTGAAGAGAGGTCTGAACAATTCATTTTTGAGAAAATTTCTGCCAAATAGGTCAAAGCCTTGAGCTACATTTGATCTTGCTAGCCCTTTGCTTTGTGAAAGGGATGGTTGGTAAGAAAAACGAAAACTTCGTGTTTAAGTTCAAACAATCTTGTAAAAGTTCTACCTCAAGTTCACCTGCCTTTAGTGTGAGACGATAAATAGTTGTAAATGATTCCCCTTTCCTTACAAAGTGCTGCAAAAATCCGCCATTACAGAAGTATTTTGGTGAACCCTTTGGAAGATTTTGCGAATCCCCAGGGGGTTCGCGGACTACAGTTTGGGAACCGCGGGACTAGACTACCGATGGAAGGGAGATCGTGGTTCTATCCCAGCTGGGTGTACTGTGGGTAGTTTTTCCTAAATGGTTTCTCACAACCCCCCCCCCCCTCTCTATGCCAATGCGGGTTCACTTCCTCTAAACTCAACCTTCCTCATCCGTAACCCATTAGCGTAATTAGTACATAATCAAATAACCCGAATGGGTAGTAAGACAAGATGCTAAAAAAGTACAGGAAATTAAAACAAGTAACTTTCCTAGTTCTTTGATAAAGTTATTCCTAATAAAATTGGTATGTAGGTTCAATGATGAAATTGTGATGGCTGACCGCTTCTAGTTCTAAGTTAGTTGAGCAGCGTACCATGTTTTTTTAAACGCTACTGCATAAACGTAACACAAACTCGACAGTTTCGAAGACGAACAACTTTTATTTAAATCTCCGATGTCTTGGTCCGAGGATCTAATTGAGACAATTTATCGGTGCTCAGGAAGTGGGGAAGAGCCAATCTTTGAAAACAAAGCCCCCAAAAAACAAAACAAAAAAAAGCACACACAGTGGCGTTTTAATTTTTTGTGAAAGGGGGTGTGATGTGATCTGGGGATAGGTCTATCGAGTTACCAGTTCAATGGCCGACATACCTTATGCGAGTTACTGTTGGCTTACTCGAGCGTTAACTTAAGGATTAGGCTACTGTCCGTCTCTTGTTTCGGTATACGGGATGGTCCAAAAGTAACTACGCGTCTTGAGGGAAAGAGCGTGAGAACAGGGTACCCTATGTAAACGGTGCCACTTTATCAGTTTTTGAAACTTGGTTCGGTGTCTGCATGGTATAAGGTGTCTCGTGTTAGACTAGGGTTCAAATACCAATCGGGTGTATTGAGTTTTTTTTTTTTTATTTACTAAATGGCTTTCCATTCTCACGTCATGAAAATGGGGTTATACTTCCTCTAAATTTAACCTTCCTTATTCCTAACTCATTATTGTAGTTAGTCCATAAAAAAAGTTATCCTACTCCTTACCCACATTTACCAATCTTAAGACAAAAAATTGTCAGAGTTTGACACCTTAATTCATTCGATTATGTGCATTTACTGAGTTAAAGGTCCCAGGTTCGAGTTTCAGCATGGACACACATTTATTTTTGGTGAAATGTGGATTTCTCCCGTTTACAGTGATGAAGTGATGGCTGGGGGGAAGGGAAGGGGTTGTGTTTGTTCTGAATGTATGCTAGTTTTATAAGTCATGTGCTGATATAATCAATCTATTAAGAAAGTTCACATTAAATAACAATATAATAAAATAAAACTCAGGGCCATTCTCCCGATTTAAGAGCTTTTGGATTAATCAAAAAATGAATAATTTAAGTATTTTAATATAAAGTTAGTTATTAATAACTTATTTAAATTATTTTAGGTATTTTACGTGCATTTTTTGAACCGACTTGATTAGCTTCGTACTTGTGTGCCCAACGTCAGATTTAGCTCCGTGCTAGTGTGCCCAACGTCAGATCTAGCTTCGTGCTAGTGTGCCCAACGTCGGATCTAGCTCCGTGCTAGTGTGCCCAACGTAGGATTTAGCTCCATGGTTGTGTGCCCAACGTCAGATCTAGCTCCGTGCTAGTGTGCCCAACGTCAGATCTAGCTCCGTGGTTGTGTGCCCAATGTCGGATTTAGCTCCGTGCTAGTGTGCCTAACGTCGGATCTAGCTCCGTGCTAGTGTGCCCAACGTCAGTTCTAGCTCCATGGTTGTGTGCCCATTGTCAGATTTAGCTCCGTGCTTGTGTGCCCAACGTCAGATTTATCTCTTAGTGTTATTGATATTAGCTTTAGCTAAGTTAGTGCACTCAAGGCTAGATTTAGTTGAGTTCTATTGAGTTTTGCCGTTATATTTAGCTCAGTGCTAGTGTGATAAATGTAAGATTTAGCTCAGATCTGGTGTGTTTTACGTTAGACTGGTCTCAGAGCTAGTATGTTTGTTTTGTTGTTAGAGTTAGCTCAGTGTGTGCTGGTTGTTGTATTTAGCTCAGTGTCAGTGACATTTGTGTGGAATGAGGATGGGAATCATTAAGAAAGTAGGATTTTTTTCGGTCAGTGCCGCAAACTAGTTCCTTGGTACTTTCTAACTTAGTATCAGTAAAAAGTCAGTGCTACATCCTGGCGCTTTTTCTTCATGGTGTGCTTATGACTTGTGATTTTATTCTCCTCCTCTGTCTTGTTTTGCCACGCAGTATTTCCTCAACATCCATAATTCTCCTTGGGCTTCTTTATTTTGCTGTTTTCTTTACATGAGCATAGGACCAGTTTCATAGTTAGACTTAAACCTCGTTTATTATGTAACAAGTTGGACCCAACATGTTGGAAAACAGCACATGAAGAAAAGTGAGCTGCGTTTATTGTCACCAACTTGTTGGACCAACATTCTGGGTCCTCCGCTAATTTTTAATCATTCTACACATTTCTAGCAATGTATAACGACGTATTAATTGGCGTTGATTCATTTATTGTGTTGATAGGAAGTGTACTCTTGCAGAAAAAAACCAAAACGTGGGGGGGGTTTGAAGTTTTTTTTGCTAAACGTCGAATTGAAGGTGCACATATGGGAATAATGAATGACCTACATTTGAAAATGGATTTGATAATTTTGTAAGCATGTCATGTGTGGACTTTGAGTATTTACTTACTTACACTTCTATATCCTCATTTACGTATACGCCCAACAGTGGCTACCATGATTGCAGATATTTGGTATTATTACTGAGTATTATTGTTAATTGTTTTAATTACTCTTATTCAGTGGGGCAATGATGGGTTGCTGTAAAATAAGTGCAGAAAATAATAAAAAAACAAACCATTTTTTTGTAAGATCTTCTGTACCCAAAATTGTCTGAGTTTACAAAAATAATAATTAATATCAATATTAATATATTGTATTATTATCAACGATCAGTACAGCAACTATTATATTCTTAGCTATTTTGAATTAAATAAATCAGTCATAATATTCTGGGATATGAACCTGGTAACAAGGAATGGTTTGTTGATTCTTTTTGGATCTTGAAGTTTTGACAGTTGAGGTATTGTTCGTTGAGTACAATGGTGGTGATTGTTGATGAGAACTGGGGTATAAAGAGGTGGGGGTGGGGCGACTGAAGAAAATTAGATCCTTAGTAGATTATTGGGACCTGACTTTGTGCAAGTTTACAGTCTTCGGGGGAGCTAAATGAGTGCAATTGCTGAGTTTGGATTGCAGGTGTAGGTGGGATCGAGTAAGAATAGCATGATTGTGGACTGGAATTTGCAGATTGCGATTTCTATTACCAACACATCGATATCAAAAAACTCGACTATTGCAGCAAGTGCATCGTCTAGATTATTAGAACCTTGTGTTCAGCCGAGGTAACGTTTCAAAGAACAGAATATTTTTGATATAAATCAATTAGTTTAACTGGTGACCTGGTGGTCTAGGGGTAAGGTGTCAGACTTCTGTGCTGGCGGCCGGGGTTCAATCCTCGGTCCCGGCACAGATATATCTGATTACCAAACCCTTCCTTCACCTCTGACAAGACATCTTGTGAATGTGAGGAATTCCAGGCCTCCACCGTGGTTCGGATTCCACGTTAAACTGTAGGTCCTTCATTTCATCTCACAATCACCCTACCATTACACATTAGCGTAAGTGCGTACAACCCGAACGGGTAGTAAGACGCGGTGCTAATAATAATAATAATAATAATAATAATAATAATAATAATAATAATTAGTTTAACTGTACCAACCATGTTACATTCCATGATCACAAAATTATACAAACCCCGACGTTAAAAGTTAAACGAATCTAAAAACACGTATGTAGATAAGGATAGAGACTGACTCGACTAGATAGCGCATGCGCAGAACCTCCCAACTCTCCCAACATGTTGTGTTGGTCGTTTATTATTTCCGACAAATGCTCCAACACAACTTGTTGGCTCTGACCGGCTCTCCCAACACCAACATGTTGGCCAACATCCCCAACAAGTTGGGAATGTGTTTATATTGTAATACAACTTGTTAGAATCGTGTTGGCCAACATGTTGTGTTACAATATAAACGAGGCTTTAGAGTGCCTCTAGTGCGGCACTATACTAAATACAAGACGACACCTATCTAGACCAGAATGGAATGGGCCAGTTTCATAGTCAGACTTAGTACGCCTCTAGTGCGGCACTATACTAAATACAAGACATCTACCTAGACCAGAATAGAATGGACCAGTTTCATAGTAAGACTTAGTGTGCCTCTAGTGCGGTACTATACTAAATACAAGACATCTACCTAGACCAGAATAGAATGGACCAGTTTCATAGTAAGACTTAGTGTGCCTCTAGTGCGGCACTATACTAAATACAAGACATCTACCTAGACCAGAATAGAATGGGCCAGTTTCATAGTAAGACTTAGTGTTCCTCTAGTGCGGCACTATACTAAATACAAGACGACACCTACCTAAACCAGGATGGAATGGTCCGTTCTCGCATAGGAAACTGGCCCATTCCATTCTGGTTTAGGTAGGTGTCGTCATGTACTTAGTGTAGCGCCGCACTTGAGGCGTACTAAATTTGACTATGAAACTGGCCCTATGGCTGGTTTATATTGGGACGGAATTTTGCCAGTACTAATTATTGACCCTGGAATCATCCCTTTATCAATCAATTAACATACTAAAGTGTCTCAAGAAAACCTACGACTGCCCTAGTGAAATCAACACTACTATTTGGGACAGCAATAACAAGAGACCCCCACAGAGACCAGCAACTAATAACAATGATGGTGGTCATCTCGACCAAGTGCACTCACATTATATCCCAGCCCCCCACCCCCACCCCCATTCTACACTCTACCAAGCACCTATTTATTAACTTCCGGTCCTCCTAGACATTAGACATTGTATTCAAGTAAGTCTAGACACACAATTGACTCGATTAGGCGCTTCAAGATGGGCGACTTCGCTCGGATTTAAATGGATGTCATCACGACAGATATCTCAAGGTTGAGATTATCGTATTAAGGTGGAAGTGTAAGGAACGCGAGATAAGGGAAGTGTTTTTAAAGTTTTTATAGAAAAATAAAGTATTTGGCTAAAATAAATCAAATATTGCTCCAGTAGAAACATAAGAGTTTAAGTTTCTTCAAATGGTGATATCAACCATTGGTGACCTGGCGGTCTAGGGGTAAGGTGTCAGACTTCTATGCTGGCAGCCGGGGTTCGATCCTCGGTCCCGGCAAATATTTATCTGATTGCCAAACCCTTCCTTCACCTCTGACAAGACATCTTGTGAACGTGTGGAATGCAAGGCCTCCACCGTGGTTCGGATTCCCCGTTAAACTGTAGGTCCTTCATTTCATCTCACAATCACCCTACCATTACACATTAGCGTAAAGTGCGTATAACACGAACGGGTAGTAAGACGCGGTGCTAATAATAATAATAATAATAATATATATCAACCGTTGTTGAATGTCTGTCATAAGCATAACGGCATTTGATGAGATTCATAGTCTTTGGCCCTAACATACAATGAGATTACTGTTATTATTCGAATGAGATGCAGTCTTGGCCCTAAATAGTAAATACACACCTCTTAAATATGTAGGCAGACGATATCTAACCTGAGCTAAAGAGCGGCAAGAATGCAGATTACAATTTATTATTATTTTCATCGTGTCAGTGACGTATTATGTCTTACTACATTCAATATTCCTCTGGTAGTTTGTGTCCCGAGGCTGGACGGACAAGATGACCCGGTGTTGCGGACGACCTTGTGTATTCTCGCTTGCATTCCCTCGCTTACCACAGGCATTTCCTCTCCACGTGTGCATACCAGCCGCGTACACTCGCCCAACATTACGACCAACAATCAACCACGTGCACGGTGTATCACTAACAGGGCTCCCTCACAATTACAACATGCAGTATTCTCATCTTAGATAAGATACACTTGATCAACTCCCCCAAAGATCATTAAATTTATTATTATTAGCACCGCGTCTTACTGCCCGTTCGGGTTATACGCACTTACGCTAATGTGTAATGGTAGGGTGATTGTGAGATGAAATGGAGGACCTACAGTTTAACGTGGAATCCGAACCACGGTGGAGGCCTGGCATTCCTCACATTCACAAGATGTCTTGTCAGAGGTGAAGGAAGGGTTTGGTAATCAGATAAATCTGTGCCGGGACCGAGGATTGAACCCCGGCCGCCAGCACAGAAGTCTGACACCTTACCCCNGAGGCCTGGCATTCCCCACATTCAGAAGATGTCTTGTCAGAGGTGAAGGAAGGGTTTGGTAATCAAATAAATCTGTGCCGGGACCGGGGATTGAACCCCGGCCGCCAGCACAGAAGTTTGACACCTTACCCCGTGAACGCCAGGTCACCTATTCTTTATTAAAACAGGTGTTGAGTGCAGTTTAATACTCTAAACATCTTAAAGTTTAATATAATTCATTCTAACTTGGATTTATTTTCAGTATGTGAATGCGTATTTGTTTACTATTTAACAAATAATTGAATACATTTTGTTTGGTTCACCGATACAACATGGCCAAGAAGACAAGCTTCGACAGCATTGAACTCTCTAGTTTAGTGCAAGAACGGGTCAAGGAAGCGCTACAATCGAAGGATATATTAAATGCTCTAGTGGCTACTATCACTGAATCGGTGACCCATGTAGTAGTGAAAGAAATGAAGGATCTACTTGGTTTTACAATGGATGAAATCAAGAAGCTGAGAGAAGACATTTAAGAAACGAAAGGCTGATCATAATCAGCCAAAGCATGAACTTGTCCTTTCGAAAGACGAATCGGAACAATAGCAAAGACGATCCAACTTGAGATTTTTTTGGTTTTGCTGAAAACACCTCAGAGAGAACGGACTCTTTGGTGCTGAATGTGATTAAGAATAAATTCAATCTACCGCATGTGACTGTTGATGACATCGACCGTAGTCACCGAGTAGGCAAAATTTCAGGAAGCAAGCCCAGGTCTATCATTGTGAAATTTGTTTCATACAGGAAACGAAGTGAGGTCTACCGTGTGAAACAACAGGAATGACTGTAAGGGAAGACCTAACTGCTCAGCGTTTGATCATACTATATGTAATTAGCTATAAATAAATTTGGTTTGAAAAACCTATGGACGGACGCATTGTTGTCAAGACTGAAACGCACCAGTTACACATGAACTGCATGGAAGAGCTACCCAGGACACAGTTAATCATCTGGAAATACAATTTATTACTCCTATCTTTTTTTTTTAAATCCTTTTTAATTTCGTAACCTTCACCATTTTATTTGTTTTTAGTGTGGTACTTGATTCATTGTTCTGTGTTTTACTCATTATTATTAATTTATTAAGTTCTAAAATCTTGTCATTTTTTTTATGGCTTCATTTGTTTTTAGTGTGGTATTTGATGTGTTATTCTGTGTGTTAATTATGGTTATCAATTTACTAAGTTCTAAAATGAGTATGTGTGCTAGCAAGCTCAAATCAAGTCTCAAGATCTCGGGTAATGGTAAGTTTAATTATGTTTTTATTTTTGTATGTGTGCGGGATAATATTTTACAAGGGCGAGATAGCCCAACTACAACATGTTTTAGGGAGCTATATTACATGTCTGTTGGTGACCTTGACCAATCGCTCCCTTCCCTTTCTTCCTCTACAACTCCTTCAACAGTTATGATGCTTCACAATGTTCTTGAAAGCAGGCCGCTATCGCTGCAGGTGGCCCAAGTAAGTGCACAATCTTTACTAAGCCATTTCCATGAATTAGACAGCTTATTTTCTTCTCTGTCCTTTCATACTATCCTTGTTTCTGAATCCAGGTTAAAACCATCCCTTCCTTCTAGCTTAGAACACCTGAGGGGTTATCAACTAGTTAGAAATGACAGAACCACGAAGGGCGGTGGAGGTGTGTGTATGCACATCAGAGATGATATTAAATATAAAATATTATATGCATCACATATTCCGTACTCAGCGCAACCTGAATATATTATTGTTGAAATAAACAATTCACAACAAAGGCTTATGTTATCTGTAGTGTACCGGCCACCTCGAGTTGGTCAATTTACTGCCTTTGAGACTGCCTTGACTAAGCACAGGCTCAAATATGAACATATAATTGTAATGGGTGATTTTAACGTGGACTTACTTAGTAGCAACAATGAAACCTCGCAATCACTGAGACTTTATTTTCTTCATACAATATGACGCCATGCCACTTGGATACAACACATACCGCAACCTCGCATACGTGGATTGATCATAAATATACTTCAAACTCTAATAAAGTGATCTCTTCTGGACAAATCGCGGTACATCTAAGATAATCACATATCCTGACATTAAAGCCATTGATCCAGACAAACTGAATGCTGACTCTCAATCCATGCCCTGGTCAACACTAAGTTAAACGTTGATGACAGGCTACATCTTTTTAATAATATGATCCTTGACTTGTTACGATAAACATGCACCAGTAAAAACTCGACGTGTTAGTAAACCATCTGTGCTTTGGATGACTAAAGACATCAGGTTATTGATGAGGAGACGTGACCAACCATATGCGAAATTTAAACGAGAATCAAAAATCAAGCCACTTACAGGCAACATAAATTTTGAGGAGTATAAATATCTGAGTAATAAATGTATCCAGGCCATTAGGAAAGCTAAAATGGACTTTTCCCTTTCGCTCTCAAATACTATCCGAGCACCCCAAAAACTGTGGAGGATGAAAGTGGGACATACATAACCCAAAAGCACTCATGTGCACATCAATCCCAATAAAATCAATGAAGAATTTCTTCACATTCCTAATTTAACTAACAAGATGGCTAGAATACAAACTATAAACGACATTTATGCCTTCAATGCAAGTAATAATAATAATGACTATAATGATGACAGTACTTTTTACTTTGCACATTTAACTCATCGTGAGGTATACAATTCAATAATGAGAATAAAATCGAAAGAGCAGGGTACAGACAAAATTTCAATATTATTAATAAAAACAATTTTAAGAAATATTACATCAACAATAAGTGACTTATTCAACTTCTCACTCATGACCGGACAGTATCCCTCTCTGTGGAAACTTGCACTTATTACGCCAGTACCTAAAAAAGGACTAGCAGAAGATTTACATGAATTTAAACCTATAAGTATACTTCAGTCCCTTTCTAAGGCACTAGAATTCCTAGTGCATCAACAAATTTACTGACACATTAACAAACACAATTTGTTAACTGCCTATCAATCAGGATTTAGATCACATCATAGTACATGTAGCGCGTTGATAAATGTCACAGACGACATCAGACTATCCATGGATAAGCGCGAGCTAACACTCTTTATATTATTAGCTTTTTCAAAAGCTTTTAAAATTCTATTAGCAAAATTGCAAGTATTATTTAATTTTTCTCCAGGCAGTATACAGTGGATGATATAATATTTGCATGGTCGCCAGCAAAGTGTTATGACAGGCAACACGTTCTCAACATGGCCGTCAGCAAAGTGTTATGACAGGTAACACGTTATCATTATGGCCACCAGCAAAGTGTTATGATAGGTAACACGTTCTCAACATGGCCGCCAGCAAAGTGTTATGACAGGCAACACGTTATCATTATGGCCACCAGCAAAGTGTTATGATAGGTAACACGTTCTCATTATGGCTGCCAGCAAAGTGTTATGACAGGCAACACGTTCTCAACATGGCGCCCAGTTGAGGCTGGTGTTCCACAGGGTCAGTTTTAGGGCCATTGCTTTTTTATCGATATGTGAACGATATAACTTCTTCAGTGTCATACTGTAAATATCACATGTATGCAGACGACCTTCAAATATATATTTACACTGACCGTTCTTCAATAAATACAGCCATACAACCAATAAATATTGACCTAGCTGCAATAAATGCTTGGTCTGAAAGTAATGGACTTAAATTGAACGCTGATAAAACTCAAGACATTCTTATTGGAAAAGCAGAATACTACTAATGTGGATTGGTTGTTCTCTGCTGACTGACATACGATTAGGAGTAGCCACAGTACAACTGACAACAATTACTAAAAACTTTGGTGTGATTATTGATGAATATCTTAATTGGACAGATCAAATAACTTCAATTTTCAAGAAAGTGTATGCCTGCTTACATTCACTGAAAAGACTAAAGAATTTTCTCCCAAAAAATGCGAGAAATATCCTTGTCCAGAGCTTAATAATGCCGCACTGACTAATGTGACGTAGTATACAATGACTTAGGAGATGATCTAGCAGAACGACTACGGCTACAAAACTCATGTGTTCGATACATATTTAACTTAAAATGCCATGAAAATATTTCTATGTATTTTAATAAACTGGGTTGGTTAAGAATAAATCAAAGGCGAAGGCTACATTTATTAATATTGCTTCGCAAAATATTATCAACATCTCAGCCTCAATACCAATCCTCACGGTTCCTATTTCTGAAAGATAAACACAGCCGAGCTACTAGATCAGAATCCAATCTACAGATGTATATTCCCATACATAGAGTTCAAACATATTACTGTCCTGGCATCAAAGGCTTGGAACAAACTAAATAACTTAGCGTCGTCACCTAACATCTAAAATTCCCTTCAAGCGTGCAGCTAAGCAATTTATCTTGTCTTAGGCCGATTCTACACTAGCGTTTAAAACTTGGCGGTTTTGCCGCTAGTTTACGCCCCCACTCTCTTGAATCTACCTACACCTGACTGTCAAAATGCAATTGTTAAACAGCTACCATAAAACGCTACTGATTCTACACTAGCTGTTTAAATGCCGTGGTTGTCGCTTCCACTTGTGCAGGATGGTTTATAAATGGACATTGTACAGGCAGGCTGTATTGTAGTACTTATTTTGTTGGAGGAAACTAGAAAATTTTTTGTCAAAAGAGACGTGGACTCACCTCAGATTATCAAACCGTTTCTCAACAGGACAGTTTCATATTATGTTTATGAATCAAATAATGCACCCGGAGAAGTTCTTTTTTTGTACTATAGAATGTCTCTGGTTTCATTTGATGAACTAGTTGGTTTAAGAATGAAAATATTGCAAAACGTGATACCATCTTGAGGAAGAGTATTTATTATTTCTGCTGAGAGACGTGATGTGACATTGAGACACTGTTGCCTGTTAGCCTGGTGTTAACGCCTTCAGAGGCGCTGAAACCGCCACTGGCAGTTTTAACGCAACCAGAGGTAGCGGTCACAACGCTGGTCTAGATGAAAACTTATTTTCTAACTTGATAACAAGGGTTTCATTCAAAGGCGCGGTTGCTAGCGTTTTAACTACCAGTGTAGAATAGGCCTTAGGGTTCGGCCAGACTGACAAGCGTGTGAGCGAGCGCATGATTAGCAGATAGCTCTCGATAATTGTTGATGAGGATGCAAAGGTTCGAATCTTGGCTCAGTGAACTGAGGGTGGTTCTTGACAAGTGATTTATTGTTGTGGTTTTCCCATCCTCTCTTCATGCTAGTGGTGATTCATATTTGTAAAGGCCCACTTTCATTAAAATATTAGCTTTATATATATATATAGTTTATGATCTTACTAATTAAATTAGGCCGTTAGTAGCAAGTGTGCTAAACCTATCGATAGTAATAAAAATGTCAAAATGAGAAGTTTTCCTATCACTCAATGAACCGACATACAAAAATATTGGCTAGCGCCTGTAAACTAGACTGTACCGGGCCGAGCGCAAGCGCTTGAATAATAGAACCAGTTTTTTTCAAGCGCGCTCGCTCCAGTCTGACCACCTCTCATTACAACCAATGTGTTCTATTTTATATTTTAGTCGCTCGCCTAGTCTGGCCGTATCCTAACAAGCTAAACAGAGTTCTTGAAACTACCCGAGCCTTAAATGAGTGTATGAATGAGCGTGCGAATGTTTTTCTACTTATTTGAATATTCCTTTATTAAAATTAGTTTGTATTTCAATAAATGTGATAGTGTATGTTGTATTCAACACTGGTTAAGTGGTTAACGCCTTAATTTCAACAGATAAATAAAGGCTTTTATTATTATTATTATTATTATTATTATATTAGATCAACTTTAAACCATTATCCAACCACATGAAAGATACGAGAATACGAGTAACTTTTATTATACTCGATCAACTTTATATACCTACACACAACTACAGCGCCCAATTTTATTATAAACTAGGCATACTCACCCGGTTTCACAAACCACCACTTAATAAAAATATACATAAGTCGAAATAGTATCTACGTGTATAACTTTATAACCAGCCCTAAAAAAAATTAAGCCTTGTTACACCTTCTCTTAGCTGTACATCTATTAGTAGTTTATATTAAAAGTTTTGAAACAAGTTCCTTAGCTCAACTTTACAATATGCACAAACGGTTTAAAAGTATGGGCACTCACTTAAAATGTTACAAACGACGCTTAGCACAACAGCACGACTAGTTTTAAATCAGTTATACACACCTAACTTTACAACCAGTCTTCATTCACAAGTAACTTTTGCATCTATAGGTTGATTTTGGTAGGAAGAACACTAGAAGTTAGTTACTAAAGTTACTAAAACAATTTTAAAATATTCATACATCAAGTCGTGTTATCTGCAGTTGTCACTTTTGATAGATATTATTAATACCTATAAAATAACACAAATAAAATAGTAAAATGTTATCAATATTGGTCGCAAAGAAATAAATTTGAATTTCCCCTACTGTTCTTCCAACCAAAATTGGGGTATATGTATACTAGTCCAACTTTACCACTAAACAATCAAACACAACACAAATCAGGTTCCAAAATATATCACCTTGCAAATTTTTTAAAAAATGTTTAGGAATACAATTTTTTACTAATATCTTGCATCATACATGTGTTTTTAAGTTTCAACAAAAATACTCCTGCTGTAAAATTATATATAAATTATATGCTTACATTCTGAATCTCCACACACAATTCTTCCCTTATTGTTTCATTGCATTTATCTATTCTTAACCCCCTTTCTAAAATTAATTTCCTTGATTACCCTTCCTAAATGAATTTAAAATGCGGGAAACATTATTAAACGTTTGTTCACTCTCACAAATTCAAAGCTAAATAAAATCAATGTTCCTAATGTTCTTGCGTTTTCTTTTCTCTTCAGGTTCTTAAGAAGGTGCATCACATGCCAATCAACTCTGTTATACAGTCGGCTATAAATCATAAATATTCATGAACACTATAGCACGTGGATCATTTCTGATTAAACATCAATGGAGATAAAGAGTTAATATAAGTTCCTAATACAGATCATGGTTGAAATATTACATGATATTCGGATAAAAACTGCATTTAAAAGGACGCTTTTGGCCATTTTAGAATGCATTCACAGCTAAGCACTGTGCATAAACCTTAGGGACATAATGTAATTATCAACAACAAAAACTTTGTCTCTTTGTCCCCCATCGTCACCACGGAAAATTTCTAGTTGGGTTTCGATACTCATTTTTTCAAAGAGTATCACAATACCACTAAGTTCAGTTATGTTTCCTAGTGAACATTTGATTATGATTTGATAATATTTAAAAGTAATGTTTTGTGTCCACCAGCTATCTTCTTTCACACTAACACACTCTTTCTTTTACATGCTTATTCTATCTACCTTACTGACTTTTACACACCCACCCACTCACTCTCTCTCTCTATCTTACACACACACACACACACACACACGCTCTTGCATAATATGGTCTTGCAGATCATATGGTTTGGCAAACGGATATGGTAACTTTTCCTAGCTGTCAGATACAACCTCTCCTGCCATGGATGTCCGGGCCTACTATTAAGACTACGATAAGCGTATGGAGAGAGCGTGGTCTACTTGTACCGTGGCTACAAACTATAATCGCCATCAACCTCTGCCACCTTTAAAGCGTGTATACACACCTACCCCATTTACGAAGACGTCAGCGCCTAATCACGGAAACTCATGTCAACACAAAACACTGCTATCGTTCGAGTTTGGAAAGAAAACAAGGATGAAGTCACGAAGTGGCCTGTGACCCCTGTTCGCTTGTACGGTATCCCCGAGTTCAAGACGTTGCGCAGGCGCTAAAGTTTGGGGAAAGGAACGAGAAGTGCTATCACGTGTAGTCTCCCTACCCCCTCGTGGTCATACTCACGACGTTGTGCGCAGGTGTCGATGGGAGGGTCATTTCTGACTAGCTATTGATGACTTCATTGGTCATGTGATATCTCCCTAATATTTTCCCCCGCTGTTCAAAGTGAAATATAAACTAGTACCTATATTGAACTTTACTCTTTGTTTCTGATAGGCATTAGAGACTTACCAACAAGTAAGTGATCGTTATTTTGGAGAAGACTTTTTTAATAATTCTTTTTATTTGAAATCATGGCAACAACTAAACTCATTCTAAATTACGTAGGGCTTAAATTTGAGTATGCTTCGACAGACATATATATATATTTACTAAATTAAATTTCTTTTGGAATTATGGTCTTAAACCTTTATGATGATTTATTTACAAGCCAAATAATTTAATTTAATCTTCGTGCGTCCTATTGCACTTTATCTATTTTGCCATATACTTACAGTTGTAGTGAGTTCAAGCGTAACTAATAATGTTTGGTATCATATTTTCAAGTTTAATGCTATTGGGAATACATTAGAAGTTTCTAGTATATTAGGAGTTAATTGTAAGCTTAGTAGATAGGTTAGAAAGGAAATAAGTATTTTCGTGTCTAAGTTTCCCCCACCTCACGGGTCATTAGATGAGAATAGTGATGTTTCTAATAAATATTAGATCCAGGTGTATAGTTACAGGCAAAACTCTATTATTATTATTATTATTATTATTATTACCTGTCTTACTACCCGTTCGGGCTATACGCACTTACGTTAATGTGTAATGGTAGGGTGATTGTGAGTTGAAAATGGAGGACCTACAGTTTAACGTGGAATCCGAACCACGGTGGAGGCCTGGCATTCCACACATTCACAAGTTGTTATTAATACCAAAACTCTACTAGTTTTATAAATACGCAAATGTGATATGTATAGACCTTTAAAACAAAGTTGATATCATGTATTTATAGCCATCCTTTTGAACGGCTTAGACAAAATGTGTAGATGATAGGTTGTATTTATGCTTAAAATCTAATTTGCGAATTGTTCACAATAATCAACTCTGTTTACTTTGGAACTGGTAATATTTCCTAACGATGAATATTCTCTAATCTAGTTAAAAATGCTTTGAACGCTTACATTTAATAATGTTTTGTATACTTAAGTACATATAGTGCTTCCTGATAGGTGTTATTGAAATGATCTACTATCGCCGAATGTCCTCAATCTATAAATGTTATATTGTTTACCTTTTGAGTCTTATTGATTACTCTGATAATAAAATGACCTTCAGGACAGTGTTGATTTCATAGCATTCGCTATGCATTTACACTAAGCAAAATCCTAACTCCCTCAACGTCAATAATTGAATACACTATCTAACTGAAAGTTAAGATAGCTAGGTCAGGATATTTGGGCTTGACATATTTGAATGTATGTCAAATATAGATCCCTGTTTTTTAAAATTATTCTGTCGTCTTGCAACCCCTACACAACGGGTTGAGCTGGTAGCAGAGCATGGTTCACATAACTACTAGTAAACTGTACAGTAGTCTCATAGCTTCTTTGGTGCTGACTGACAGCTCACAGCTGATAGCTAAAAGCTTTGAAAAACTACCAGACCAAATTATATATCCCTACGCCGAACCATATGATCTGCAAAAACGTGTGTTTAGCGGCTGTCACTTCTGACGGTCAAAATTTATTTATATACCTAAATGTTAACTGTCAGAAGTCAGCTGTGAGCTGTCAGTCAGCACCAAAGAAGCCATGGGGCTACTGTAGTATTGATAAGAACACGAGGTGTGGGGGGCGTGGGCGAGGGAGTGAGTTCAACCGTTCATAGAACAACTAGAAGAATTTAGGAAGGATGAAAGGTCTTTCAAATGTATATGTTACTGTAAAAGTCCGAATACCGGTATATCCTAATATTTACCGTTATCTGTTGGTAAAAGTACGAAATATCTTAGAATATATTTTTACATTTGGAGTTTAAACCATCTCTAGAGTGAGATGGGAGGATCCCCAGTCCTAGCTTTGACCAGCACTCAAAAGTAAACCAATAACCTAGCCTAATCCGACATTTAGGTCAGGTTGGCTTGAAGTGCTGGTCAAAGTTAGGACTGGAGATCCTCTAATCCACCTGACTACATACAGTTAAAACTCAAAATGTAAGCATTTTCTAAGATATTTCGGACTTTTACCAACAAATATTGGTAAATGTTAGGATACACCGGTATATTCTAAGATTTACCGGTCTTCGGACGTTTTAAACTAATTAGTATGAATCAAATAGTCAAAGCTATTATGTATGCATTTTAGTGGGGATTACTCCATCTAGATATCATATTCTGACAATTGAAAAATGACACCTAGACACGGACATCAAACCCGGAACCTTTGGCTTAGTACGCCAATGCTCTAACCACTGAGCTATCCAGCATTCGTCCCGTGCTCAAGATCATTCTTCACTCATATTTTAAGGCAGAGTCTATGATGGACGTGCGGAAATCGTCGGCTACAAATGTGTGATTCATTAGGATCACGAGCTATCAGATAACGCAGCCACCTTCGACTCGGTTCCTCACGTCCATCATAGAATCTGCCTTAAAATATGAGTGAAGAGTGGAGAATGACCATGGGCACGGGATGAATCCTGGATAGCTCAGAGGTAAGAGCATTGGCGTACTAAGCCAAAGGTCCAGGGTTCGATTCCCGTATCCAGGTGTCATTTTTCAATTTTCAGAATATGATATATAGTAATTATTATATTCCTATAAGGTGTGTGTATACGTTAACGTTCCCCTGAACTTCTTGGCGGTTCGACGGATGTGTGGAATGGATAGGTGGAGACTGATAGAGAGAGAGGAACAATCAGGTCGTCTAAGAACTGCACCCGAATTAGAGACACAAGCGTAGCTGCAGCACCTATATTTAAACCAGGCAGACACGAGCGTCGAGACGAAGGGTGCAGCTCACTCCCTCCCCTTGTCTGGCGACGCCAGACGCCTTGCAAAGCGCAACGGTTTAAATTTAGATCGCGATACAGACGGGTTTACATTCCTTCAGTGAGAACAAGAGATAATCTGAATCTTTACGATCGGATAAATAATCATTTGTTTGGATCGGATGATAAACGATCAATTATGGATCCTCTTTTTTAATATGAGATATGAGAATGAGGGTAGGTCTAGTTGGGAGGAAATGTACCCATATTCTCCTGGAGGGAAAAGAGGGAAACCGTTTAGGGTAGACATATAAATCTTAATACAATCACCCAGGGTTCAAATCCCGACTCTACCGTTACCGATAAACCAGACCAAACGAGGACGTCATACCTCGCGTTTTCCCCATGCGGGTTTGTGACCGTATACGCTATAATGTGGAAAATAGTTTATAGAGGCGTTGACCGGAATATCAGATTTTGAGTACTAATTTCGTGGAATATAAGTGAAGGTAGGCGGGCTTTCAATCCTTTTCCTATGCAAATGTGGGTGTAATTTATACAAGCTATCATCATTATTATTCCCTCACATAAGATTAAGTCACTATACTGACCATTTATTCACCTAAGATTAAGTCACTATACTGACCATTCCTTCACCTGGGATTAAGTCACCATACTGACAATTCCTTCACCTAAGATTAAGTCAATATAATTACCATTCATTCATTTAAGATTAAATCACTATACTGACCATTCCTTCACCTAAGATTATCTAACCATACTGACCATTCCTTCACCTAAGATTATATAACCATACTGACCATTCCTTCACCTAAGATTTAAGTCACTATACTGACAATTCCTTCACTTAAGATTAGGTCACTATACTGACCATTCCTTCTCTTAAGATTAAGTCACCATACTGACCATTCCTTCGCCTAAGATTAAGTCACCATACTGACCATTCCTTCACCTAGGATTAAGTCATCATACTGACCATTCCTTCACCTAATATTAAGTCACTATACTGACCATTTCTTCACCTAAGATTAAGTCACTATACTGATCATTCCTTCACCTAACATTAAGTCACTATACTGACCATTCTTTCACCTAATAATAAGTCACTATACTGACCATTTCTTCACCTAAGATTAAGTCACTATACTGACCATTTCTTCGCCTAAGATTAAGTCACTATACTGATCATTCCTTCACCTAACATTAAGTCACTATACTGACCATTCCTTCTCTTAAGGTTAAGTCACTATACTGACCATTCCTTCTCTTAAGGTTAAGTCACTATACTGACCATTCTTTCACTTAAGATTAAGTCACCATACTGACCATTCCTTCACCTAAGATTAAGTCACTATACTGACCATTCCTTCACTTAAGATTAAGTAACTATACTGACCATTCTTTCACTTAAGATTAAATCACTATACTGACCATTCCTTCACCTAGGATTAACTTACCATACTGACCATTTCTTCACCTAAGATGAAGTCACTATATACTGACCATTCTTTCACCTAATCTTATGCCATTATTCTCTATATACCTTACCCTAATCATAAGTTAGTAAGTATCCTCAACAATATATTCCCTAAGATTTAAGTCACTATCGTCATAATTTATCCACCTAGTATTTTGCCATTAATAACCCCCGTATTGAACACAATAATTAAAAATGTTGACGAGTGTATAAATTGGGTTCGTACCTATTTTAGTATTCATTAGTACGTTGATAATTTGTCATTTACAAGATCTAATCTTGAGATGTAACATTAGAATCCACTATTTCTCGAATCCCCCAAGTGCATTTTTTAAATTTTTTTCTATTCGCAATCAAAAATTCAGCAGGTATAGTTTTGAGATATCCGCTAATATTTACACTAATGTGGTAGGGAAAAAATATTATCTTTGGAGGAAATTTACCTACATTTCCCTGAAGAAAGCGAGAAACTACCCTTAATACAACCGACTGGGATTCGAACCGCTAAACCAGTATTAGCACGTGTGTGACGCGTTAGATCGAGACTACTTATGTCAGTCGTACTGCTATTCAACTAATAAAATATATTATCACTAGGTCTTGATAGTACTAGGCGTTGTGATACAAGTTAATTTAGTTTGTACCCGCCTCAGTAGCGTAGTTGTCTAACGTGCTAGTTTCGTGTTGAGCCAGACTGCCGAGGACGGGGAGATCAAGGTTCGAATCTCACTCGGGTGAACTGGAGGTTTTTTTCCTAAATGGTTTTCCACTCTCCTTCCACGAAAATACGGGCTTACTTCCTCTATATTCAACCTTCCCAATTCCTAACTCATTAGCGTAGTTAGTACTTAAGCGTATAACCCGAACGGGTAGTAAGACGTGGTGATAAGAAAAGAAAAAGAAAAGTTTGTAACACTTATGAAAGCCCATCTTATAAATGACTTTTATTTTTTCTAAATAAGCTGAACTATCATGGAATGAAAGTGGATGCTAATGACAAATCTTAAGGAGCTGTTGACATTACTATGTGTAGAAAGTTAAACTAAACGTATCTGCGGAATAACTATTTTAGTTAAATGTTTAGTTAAATGGAATGAACACTCAATACGGGCTGATAATTTGTAGCAGTTAAAGTGGCTATCAGTGACATATTGTTAGAAAAATCACAAATTCTATAAGAGAAAAATTTACATATTGATCAATGTATTATGAAAGGTTTCCAATAAAAACCTCGTTAAAATTTAAAATATTAAATTTATAATCCTAAAGAAAATATCAAAAGTTAGTTGGATATGTTTACTTCATAACTGAGGAAATCTTGTTATTTGAAGTGTAAGAGTACTATGTTAGTTGTCATGAGAAGAAACAAAATTAGGAATGAGGTTATCCATGAAAGAGTGAGTATAGGAGTGCGTGAGATAGTTTAGGAAGCAAGACTGGGAAGAAAAATTAATTAATATTAGCACCGCGTCTTACTACCCGTTCGGGTTATACGCACTTACGCTAATGTGCAATGGTAGGGTGATTGTGAGATGAAAACCGAACTACGGTGGAGGCCTGGCATTCTCCACATTCACAAGATGTCTTGTCAGAGGTGAAGGAAGGGTTTGGTAATCAGATAAATCAGTTCCGAGACCGAGGGTTGAACCTCGGACCCCCAGCACCCAAGTCCGACACCCTACCCCTAGACCATCAGGTAACTAAGACTGAGATGGTATGGGCATATAACGAGGACGTAAAAAGAAAGGATGCAATTTTATTTTGTGGAAATTAATTGTGTAAGAAAAAGGCTGAAAGGGAGACCAAGTAAGAGATGAGAGGAGCAAATAACAGAAAGTGTGCAAGTGAGAGAAGAAAAATGAAATCAATTAAAGGAGGAAGAATAATGGACAAATAGAGGAAATTGGAGGTATTTTACTTAACTGACCCCACTACTGGCTGGAGACAGTGGATGATGATGATTATTAAATTTTTTATTTAAGAAATTATATTTAATCAACAGCATACTTACGGGTATAAAAAGAACATCCCCTCATGCCTCGCCTCTCTCGATCGAAGCCGGCTCCTACTAGACGCCCCGCAGGTAGATCGCCTCTTCTTGCAGGGTGTGTGGGTGTGTGGTAGTGACGTGGGGAGCGTGCCGGTGATGTAAAGAGCGAGAGAGCAAGAAGAGAAGCACTTGATGTCTGGCCCCTGTGGGCGAGGAAGAGCACACAGCACCTGAACAGCTGCCGCTGCGTGCCCTATTCATCTCGTCATCTGTCCGGGGCACGGGGCACGGCAGGTGGTGGTACCATGGGATTGAGAGTTCGTGAGAACAACGTGGATGGATCTATAGCGTGACACAGGGTCATAAGAATGACTAGATATGGGGTGATACCATGGGATTGAGAGTTCATGAGAACGTGGATGGATCTATAGCGTGCACTTTCTAAACAGGGTCATAAGAATTACTAGCTATGGGGTGGTACTATGGGATTGAGAGTTCATGAGAACGTGGATGGATCTATAGCGTGCACTTTCTAAACAGGGTCATAAGAATGACTAGATATGGGGTAATACCACGGGATTGAGAGTTCGTGAGAACAACGTGGATGGATCTATAGCGTGCACTTTCTAAACAGGGTCATAAGAATGACTAGATATGGGGTGATACCACGGGATTGAGAATTCATGAGAACAACGTGGATGGATCTATAGCGTGCACTTTCTAAACAGGGTCATAAGAATGACTAGATATGGGGTGATACCACGGAATTCAGAGTTCATGAGAACAACGTGGATGGATCTATAGCGTGCACTTTCTAAACAGGGTCATAAGAATGACTAGATATGGGGTGGTACCATGGGATTGAGAGTTCATGAGAACGTGGATGGATTTAGAGTGTGCACTTTCTAAACACAATCTCATAAGAATGACTAGATATGGGATGATACCACGGGATTGAGAGTTCGTGAGAACGCGCATGGATCTATAGCGTGCACTTTATAAACATAGTCATAAGAATGACTAGCCTGGTGATGGATAATTCGTGAGAACAAGTTGGGTGGATATAGACGCACTCTTGACAAGCTAAAGCAATTAAAAAAACTGTTCCTCACATCCAATACCAACCTTATCTTTTATGCACGCGTTTAATGTCGCGTGAGACACTATGGCAGATTGTTGAGCGTTTTGTAGGTTTATTGTATGCACGTTAACATTTGCCGTAAGTAAAAAAAATAGTAGTGGTGGTTGAGCAGCTTGTAACAGTTCTGCCATTGTATTTTGAGCATTGTACATTTCAATATAAGCTACAAGTTAATAAAATAAATTTTGTATATTTCTGTTTGTATACTTCTTCTATGATGAATCCCAAATTATTTTTACTTCCCTTTGACGAGAGAGGTATTATGATCGCAAAAATCTACTCAAGATCTTGATAAATGTCGCTGAAAAGCGAAAAAGTTGGTTTTGCGATGACGTCTATCTTTTGCCTTAGACTAGAGCCGAAACCATAATTTTTGTCAAAAGTCTGAGCGTTTTACAGATAAAGTCTTCACCCTGTCTTCTCTCCAGAGAACTCCAAAGATAGCTAGCTCTAAGATTCTGTTTCAAGCTAAGCTAGCGGCTTCTAGGTAGAGTCAAAACGGACCAGTCTTTCACCTAAGATTAAGTCACCATAGTGACTATTACTTCACCTAAGATTAGATCCCTACACTGGCCATTCTTTCACCTAAGATTAAGTCACCATAGTGATTATTCCTTCACTTAAGATTAGGTCACTACACTGACCATTTCTTCACCTAAGATGAAGTCACTATATTCTGACCATTCTTTCACCTAATCTTATGCCATTATTCTCTATATACCTTACCCTAATCATAAGTTAGTAAGTATCCTCACCAATATATTCCCTAAGATTTAAGTCACATTCTTCATAATTCATCCACCTAATATTTTGCCATAAATAACCCTGGTGGAACTGGCAGCTGATGTTGAAAGATTGTCGCAGCTGGCCCTTGAAGATTGTCCTACTGATACACGTGACGTCATCGCCGTTGGTGCGTTCCTGGACGTCATTTCAGACAGTGGAGTTCAACAGACGGTCAGAGTTGCAGGTCTTCGAACTATACGAGAGGCCTTGGCCAGAGCGTCGGAAGTGGAGTCGGCCAAAGTTGCTGCAAGGGCCACGCGGCGTGTGGTACGGAACTAACGTTTGGAAGCAGCAGATGTGGGTGTCGGAGTAAGTCTGGATCAGCAACACTTCCTGGATGAACTCAAAAGTATATTAAAAGATGTTAAACCAATTTCTAAGGTTCAGAATGCTCCGCGTGGCCCTGATTCTAATAAGACGACCCAACTTGAATGTTGGAACTGTAATATAGTTGGACATCTCCGCTCCCAGTGTAGATAAAGGAGAATCAGTGAGAAAAGTGACTACTGGAACAAGAATCAACCGGAAAACTACTGAAAGCTAGTCTTAAGGAGCGAAGACCAGCTGACTGCGCAAAATGATCCCAGTTATCTTCAATGTACAATCGCTTGGAAGTGAAGACGGTGCTCTATTGGTGGAAGGATTGTTGGATGGAAAAGCATGCCGGATGGTTGTGGACACGGGTGCCAACGTCACATTGATCCGACCTGATTTTACCGAGTTATTTCATCGGGAACAACGAACAGATAACATTCTTTGAGGATGTGTATAGTAAGGACGGTAACTGGTGATTCTGTACCGGTTTTGGCAAAGGCAAAAATGAAATTTAATTTAGGAAGCTTGCAAGTAGAACATCCTGTTTACGTTGCCAACATTAAGGACGAGTGTGTTCTTGGTTTGGACTTCCTGTGCAAATTTGGCTGCTGTATAGGTTTAGGTTTGGGGGTTATAAGAACACCTGAAGTAGAGGTTGAAATTGTATCTCGGTGGTGTGTGTGACCTCTACAGACAATTTCCCAGTGGTCTATAAGCGAACGACCGTCCTTCCTGCGAACAGCTTAGTCCTTGTTCCAGCAAAGTGTAGGGAAGATTATGGTCGTAACTTTGGACTAGTGGAGCCAGCGAACGGTACTAACAAGCTGCCATTAAGTGTGATAACTGCAAGAGAACTTTTTTTCAAACAACAATAAGAGCATTCCAGTCAGGATGATAAACCTATCTGACAAGCCATGGGGAATCAAGAAAGGAACTATCGCTGGGAGATGTTACCAAGTATCTCAAATAACGTTGAGTGGAAGTTCGCAAGGTGACGTGTGACCAGCCCCCGTGACCCTCCCAGGTCACGCAAGCCCAACGTTACAGTATTTTCATAGCTTTAGTATCCCTTCACTCGTTTTTTTATATAAATATAATAGAAATATATATAGGCTTAGTTAGCTTTACCTATATATTGTTGTATTTAACCTACCATAACGATGTGTATTTTATATCTCAATCATACATCATATGCTTCAGTTATATTGGTTAATGTCTTAGATAAATGTACTTTGCTGTTTTATAATCCAAAGTCGGTTTTTAATAGTTTTTACATAGCTTATTTTGAATTAATCTTTAGCTGAATAACTCTATCATTACCTTCATACATTTTATAAGCTTACTTTTAATTATCATCATATCAATAAATTTTTAAATGACTATTTAAAAAAAAAAAGACAACTGATCTAATAATTTTTCAATATATCATCATCCTAAAAGGTAAATGTACATGCGTATTATTGTGCGTGTGTATTACATGTTTTTTTCTAGTATAATAGTTAGAAAGCGTTTACATTTCTTCACACTCCTTTGCTAATAAATGAGTCCATGTCACATCTCCATCCTCTCTACAACATATGCGAAACTGTGCTCTTCCTTACTCCATCATGTCCATACCCTAAAGACTTATCTCAATTCTACAACGCCGCATGATGCGAGACTACGCTCTTCCTTACTCTGCCATGTCCATACCCTAAAGACTTACCTCAATCCAATTCTACCACACCGCATGATGTGAAGCTGTGCTCTTCCCTACTCTGCCATGTCCATACCCTAAGACTAAGCTCAAGGTGTACACACTTAGTACTTATGTAAAATCTCTTGGTTTTGAAGTTACATTTTTAAACACAAATCTACATATATGAATCTATGTACATGATTATTTCCTTTACTACTCTGGAGTTTCCGCTGCCTCTTAATAATATAAATCTTCTTGTAGCTATGTAACCTTTAAGATGAAATCCAATAAAGAAGNTTCCCTACTCTGCCATGTCCATACCCTAAGACTAAGCTCAAGGTGTACACACTTAGTACTTATGTAAAATCTCTTGGTTTTGAAGTTACATTTTTAAACACAAATCTACATATATGAATCTATGTACATGATTATTTCCTTTACTACTCTGGAGTTTCCGCTGCCTCTTAATAATATAAATCTTCTTGTAGCTATGTAACCTTTAAGATGAAATCCAATAAAGAAGTGAAACGTTACCTAAGTGCAATTTCTAATAAAGTCATATAAAAAATATATTATTACTATATTCAATAGTCAATTCATAGATAATAACCATTGCTTACACGGTTTAAGACAGAATCTTTGAAAAAAAAGACCCACCAATTTTGTTGGATTTTAACAGAAAAGAATACTACTGGTGATCTGGTGGTTTAAGGGTACGGTGTCGGACTTCTGTGCTGGGGTTCAATCCTCGGTCCTGGCAAAGATTTATCTGATTACCAAACCCTTCCTTCACCTCTGACAAGACGTGTATTAATCACAACTTGTGAATATGTGGAATGCCAGGCCTCCACCGTGGTTCGGATCCCGCGTTAAACTGTAGGTTCTCCATTTCATCTCACAATCACCCTACCACTATATGTTAGTGTAAGTGCGTACAACCCAAATGGGTAATAAGACACGGTGATGATGATGATGATGATAATAATAATAATAATACGATTACTATCGTTTCCTACAGTAAAAGAAACACATTAGGGAAAATCCTGTCTAAAATGGTTCAGCCAATTTTGGAGTTTATCGTGAACATACAAAGAAGCAAGCAAATCTCATTATTTGTTTTATCACTGCGTCTTACTAACCATTCGGTTTGTACGTATGTGAACAAACTACGCTAATGTGCTAGGGACGAGTGTGGTTGAATTTAAAGGAAGTATACCCGAAATCACCTGGGAGGTGCAAAACTATTTAAGGAAAAACACCCTTATTACACATAGCCGGGTTTTGAATCCCGATCTTTCCATCATCGGCAGTCCAGTCTATTGCAATGCGAGGGAGGAGTCTTAGACCAGTGGTTGCCAATCTACGGCCCGTGGGCCAAATCCGGTCCAATGACTGATTTTATCTGACCCGAAAAAAATTAGTAAATTGCTTAGAAAATAAAAAAAGACTAATAACTTATTAGAATATGAGATATTTAAGTTGAAATTTTTAACTATTTTTATTTCCAAACTTGCCCACTATTTATTTTTTTCAACCCACATGGTCTGCGATATCATGGGATATTCTTGAACTATTCGAACACACATTATAGTCACTCACTCAATAACCCAATCAACCAAATATATGCAAATATTTCTCCAGTAGATACATTTTTTTATACATGTCATTTCAACAGTTATTGAATATTTGCCATGTGCACAGTTCTATTTGATGATAAACCTATTTAAATAAATGTTTAAAAAAAGTCCTTGTCAAATTCAACAATGTCCATGAGGCCATGACAAATATTGAATAACTGTTGAGAATACATTATGTAGAAGATTAAACCAAACGTATCGACCGGTCACTATTCCATTTATCTTGGTCCAAAAGGTTTTGATTTTCTTTTTGCTATAAAAACTGCCAAAGTGTTGATCTCTACTTGTTTCCGGTTGAGATTTAGGGAACGTGAGAAAAGGTCAGTGTTATTTCAGTTTTATATCAAAGCTTTTGTGGCCAAAATAAATTAAATATTGCTCCAGTATAAACATAAGGGTTAATTTTATTCATATGTTAATATTAACAATTTTTTAATATCTCTGCCATAGAGGCATTAGATGAAAAACTTTTTAAATGAGGAAAAGTTGTCATTAAATTCCAGGACACCCTTGAGAGATATTCAAGAAATGTTGAGGTCACCATGTGAATAAAATTGAACTCATTTATGTTTGGCACTGAAGAAATTATTTTGCAAAAAAAAAAGTGTTTTGCTTTAAACTCTGCAAACATGTAGCGTGTCAATCAGATTGATTGAGCACCTACAAGGAAAAAACTAACTATTCATCAATATTCGTGTAATTAAGTGCCACGTT
>CABEEJ010001724.1:0-58139 GCA_901482245.1 Timema douglasi
TATTTGAATATTTGCCTTATTTTACTGTAAAAAAGAGCTTATAGAAGCATATGACTATAATATTGATATAGCAATCATGCCTCTCAATCTATGCCCCCAAAACCCCCCCCGAAATTTTCGCCTGGCTACGGCCTTGCCACCTAGGCCCATTGTTGGTCAGTTCAACTTGTATAAAACGCCTAGGTCCACTGGCCACAAACACAGTTCCTATCGTGTATTCAACGATTGGCGTCTCTCGTCTCCGTTCAACCAGTATAGCAACCAAGAATATACCCGGGTCACGATGATGGTGCCATCAGACTCACCAGACAGATGGAAAAACTTGGCGCAGACTATAAAGTTTTATTTACATTAAAAGGAGACGGAAACCTTACGTTCAGAGTTATGTAATTCATTTAGAATTATTCTTACAAATTAAGAGTGTTTGTCACTATAAAGTTTGTCGACTATATTATGTATAATTAGGTTAGGTTTTGATATTCAAAGTCGTGTTGACAACGACGTAGGTATCTTATATATATCTTGTTCTTTCTACTCGGTCCTTAAGACAAGTAGTTTCATTTGAGTGTGTTTCACTCCCTGGCCTGTTTGAACATATTCCAGTCTGCAGTGCCTTCTGATAGGAAAAGAGAAACTTAGGTTGTTCAGAACCCGTTATTGAGACTTAGTTAGGTAATAGTTGTTTTTGTGAACCGATGTGCATTGTTGTTCACCTGTTTTGGGGTACGCAACTTGTGGGTCTGTCGCTGCTCTTCTGGTGCGGCCCGTGCACAGTTTTATGTTCATGTTTGACTCCCTTCTGGAGCCGCATGAGTGCTTGTTGATTGTTAATAACCTATATGTTATATGAGTATGCGCCTATGTTTGAGTGTGATTAAACTAATTGAATCTGGCAATACTAATTAAGAACAAGCCAGCCTTTACTGTATAGAGGCATAAAATCCTGAATTACCACTTTTTATAAGCCCAGTGGTTCTATGACTGTGACAGAGAGCCAGATCTCTGTAACTTATGTAACCAATACTAGATGGTTAACATTTCAATGCTAGCTTCACTGGCACATACCTCTTAAAATAGGATTTAGTCTTAAATGTTGTGAGAGTTCTAGCTAAGCCTTGCTGGTCAGTCGTTATGCTTTAGATATTTGTTGCAACAAATTCACTATTGCAATTATATTGTGTTTGTAGTCTTTGTCTACCAATCGAGGAGTAACTTAAATTAGCCTTAGTTTTGTATTTCGCTCTAGAAAGTGTAACTATACCTATTTTAAGAGTGGGGCGATAGTTAATAAAACCAGCTTAGTTTTGTAGTCTGGATGAGGGACTAAACCGATGGAGCCTCACGCCTAGTTCACTCTATGAGTGTGTCTGTTACTAAACTCATTGTCGTACTTGGTATTTTGGTCCATTTGGCTGCTCAACATAGGAAATGATGGACTGTGCTTTTTTCACTACTTTTTAATTGTTTGTTTTGTTTGATCCATTAAACTCTTATGTCTTCAAGTATTATCTTATCACGTATAATTTCCCTGTAGATGTAGTTCACGTATTTAGTGCTAGCTAAACTTATAGAAAACACCATCCTTTGATTTGGTATAAAATAGAAACTTTGCAGATAGCTAGAAGAATATGATTTTTTTTTATTACTTTAAAATCAAGATACATGTTGAAGGCAACCTAGTAATTTTTAAAAAAATATAGAAAAAACATTGTTAAGTGTGTAGAAAATTTAAATATATAGTTTAAAGCAGGTACAATAAAAATAAAAATAAACTAGTGAGTTAATGAATCACATGATTTATTAAATTAGCATGAAGAATACTTCTCAGTGTGGAATAAATTTGAAATTTGGTATGTAAGTAAATATACCTTAGCAGTTACCGGATAACCAAATGATACCTGAATAAATAACCTTGCAAAATTGTAAACCAAGAAATGTAAGAGCTCGAAATTGATACAGCTCTTTTCACTGTGGTGGAAAATTGAAATTTTGCAGCCACGTAAAATAACTATATCATATAAGCAAATAAATCATAAGATTTCAAAATTGGAATTTGTGAAACGAAAAGGGTTGAGGGAGTTGAAATCCCTACAAAAATATTAGAAAACTACTTTTTAGTGTGAGAAAAAATTTAAATTTGGCAAATTAGTAAAAAGATCACCCACGATAACAAAAAATTTGTAAAGTGTGGAATTGAACACAGAGCCCAAGAAATGTATGAATGAAGGAGGGGGAGAGAGGGTTCACCTCTAAATTGCTAGACTTTTAATTGAAACAATATTTATCATGCTTAGGTAAACATTGCGTTCGTTTGTGCATTCAGTTTAGATGTTAGGTAAGATTATTTTATTTTTTGAATTTATTGATTGCCATAGTCGTTTAAGATTATACAAAGAGAACATTTATAAATTTTGGTTGCCGGATTTGAATGTCATCATTAATTTTAATATTGTTTTGATGCGGCATACCCGTGCGAAGAATGCGTTAAACAACTAGTTACACATAACTTTAAGCTTCCACTCTTGCTAGTAGCATATATTTTACGGCCTTGTAAAGTATATCGTAGGCAAGATTGAAAAATTTTAAAAATATATTTCTAATTACTAGCTGTTACTAGATGAATTTATTAAATAAATTCTACTTAGTTAATAATGTACTACCTAATTATTGATAATTTTTAATTATTTTGTTACTAATTTTAATTTTTTAATGTTGAATAATTATTATGGTATTAAGGAAATCGAATTCACTAATAATGACTAACGTAGTTAATACAATATCAACTTTAAAATGGCAACCAAAACAAATACGCATATGTCCGTTGATTATTCCATTAAAAATAAATTACTTTCTGCTTTATATGCTCAAAAACAAACAGGAGAGTATTGTGATGTTAAATTTTGTTTAGGTGATTCTATTTTTTCAGTTCATTCATGTGTTTTGGCATCATTTAGTCCATTCTTACAGCAAAGGACCACCTTCAAAAGTGTTGACATTGAACATGAACATCAGGACGACTGTGTTAAAAAGAAAATCAATAACATTCCTTTCAATAAAGATATGTTTGGAATGTGGTCGCTGAAAAATCCACTACATTTGTCTTTATCTGAATTGGGTAATGTTAAAGACAATGTTCAATGTTCTGAGTGTACCTCTAAAGTAATAGACTTTATGTATATAGGAAAAATTTTCTTAAAGAAGGAACATCTTGAACACATTCAACAATTAGGTGAATTATTTCAGATATCAGAAATAAATGTGATATGTGACAGGTTTATTAAAAAATATGAAAAAAATGAACTTGCCGAAATCAAACAGCCTCCAAAAAAAAAGTTGAAATTAAATATTGACCTTAGAGTGCCATTACATAGTAAAAATGAATTGATCATTAACAATGAGAAAACATCTCAACATAATGGGATAAATGAATATTCTAGCCCTTGTGATATTGATGACATCAGCAAGTTTCTCTTGCCATTGTCTCATGTTTCTGTTGATAACACTACCTTACCAGTTGAAACTAAATTGAAAGAAAATAACTTAGATTCTAACAATCAAATTGTTTTACAAAATCAGTTGGAACAAAGTACTATTGTATCAAGTTCTGGTCCTTATGCTTGTGCAAAATGCCCTCTTGAATTTGCAGACAAATGTCTGTTACAACAACATGAAATGGCTCATATTGGACGATTTTACACCTGTCGTTCGTGTAAATTCACCACTCAGAATGCATCTAAACTCTACAATCATTTAGAGAAAGCAAACCATAATGAATCTGTATGTTCATTTTGCTTATTTGAATTAGAAACTCCAGAAAAACTAAAAGAGCATATAAAGCTACATTCCCATTCCAAACCTTTCTTTTGTTGCATTTGTGATGCAAGGTTCCCAACACGAGCATCTTTAAGTTCCCACACACCTACACACTCAACAGAAACACCATTTACTTGTGCTACTTGTGAAAAGAGCTTCAAGTGGAAGCAAGCCTTACAAAGCCACATGGTTGTTCATACCACGAAGAAAAAACTTCTCTGTGAACTGTGTGGCTTCAGTACGGCTCACAAGAGTTCTTTAAGGTCCCACGAGCAGAAACACACAGGCTTATTGTTCAAATGTCCAAATCCTGGTTGTGCTTTTGAAACGTGCCATAAATATAATCTTAACTATCATCTTCTTACTCATATCAAGCAAAAATCTTACCAGTGTGAAATATGTGGGTGTGCTTTTTCTCAAGCCAAAAACTTGCGCCGGCACGCAGAAGAAAAACACAATGACTCTGTTTTTAAAGACGACTGTACAGAATGTGAGTTTCAAACATGCCGCAAAGACAAGTTGATTAGGCATTTTATAACGAAACATCCTGAAGGTGATCTTGATGCATTGAATAAAAAAAGAAAAGAAAGAATAGAGGAGTTTAAAAAGAAGGCAGCGACTATGTCTAAAATAGCAGTTAAACCGAATGAGATTACAGCATTGCCAACTGCCACAAGTACCCAAAGGTGTGATTCGGTTCTGGCCACCAATTCTGATGCTAGACAAACACATTGTGATGACCTCAACAATCTTTCACTTGGTCCTACAGAAGAAACATTGTTTTTAATAACCAATTCTACTTCACAGCTTTCCAACTGTACAAGTCTCGTAAACGAAAGAGAAGAAGCCGTCACAAACTCGTTAAATAACTTACATGTTGGTATACCCGACGGTACATCTTTAATGACTTCTGATGGACAACATTTTATCATAAGCAGTTATTCAAGTGCGGGAATTCAAAATATTCAAACTATTATTTTACCAAGAGGAGAGCAAGATCTTACATTACCTTCAGTGGACAATATGAGTGTGTTGGATCCCCTCCATTGTGATAGTGGTGTTCTTACAGTCATGCCAATGCCCGGTGTCGACGGAACTTCTCTTAATAGTGCCGATGGAAACATTCCACTCTCATTGGATGTTATTGGAGATTTGAAAAGTAGTGAACTTTTCCAAATACCAATGAATTCCATGGATATACCGTTGAACCATATTAATGAAGATAAAGATTCATTTGAGATTGCCAAAATCAGTCAAAGTACATCACATTCTCAAGATCAAAAGCAAGCAGATGATTCAGAAGAGAGAGCAGTTCCTTTACCTAGTATATCCGAGTTCCAAACGGCTGAATATAGCTCTCTGCTGGACACCTTTGAAAGGACTCAGTCGCAGCTACTCAATTCGGATAAACAAGATGATAGTTTGAAACTTGACATTGTGGAGAAAACCAAGTCGGTCTTGGACAAAGTTGATATTCAAGAGCAAAGACATTCAAGTTTGGCATTTGAAAGTATTTGTGATGATAATTTGATATCGGAACTTACCAGTATTGTGGATGAAAACAATAGTATGATCGATCCACAGCTAGGTTGCAGTGCGGACGATTCAAATGCAGGGGATACAAGAATATCCGCAAATAGTGTTTTACACTTGGATGTTAATAGTTTGGACTGTTCTGTTGATTCGCATCAACAACTTAATTTGAGTGAATACAGCAATTTTGAGAGCAACTCGAGTTTTTTCCATTGTTTTGAAAATTTTCTCGATTTTGATGTTGAGGAATTCGAAAGAAAAGATACCTAAAAGATTTTATACAGTTAAAAACTATTAAATTTATCTTGGACGAAATGTTTCCAAGACATAAAATAATTAGGTGGTGTAAATATCCATCCAATGATAGGCCTAAGCATGGATCAAAAAAACACTAGGTACTATACCAATAATTAAGGAATAAAATCACTTGAAAATGTTTGTACTAAATAAATAGTTGACTGTAACAGTATTATTTCATTAAATATTAATAAGCATCAACCAAAATATGACTAATATAAATGGTTTTTTCTTGCAGCCATTTGGGCTAATTGCTTATGCAGCCCACACATGAAACAAAAATAGGTACTTATTTCTGCCTCTATAGCACAAAGATATAAGAAAATTAAGAAAAATTTCAAACATGCTGAATTGTTCAAGTAGGCCCTTAAACTAAGGACTTTGGTGCCGGTAGACCTACTTAGGTGACCGCATGGTCTGAGACAGGCGTTCTCAAATTTCTTGAGACCACACCGTCCTCCACATGTCAGATTTTTCGTGCAACCCTCATGTACCCAATTTTTTTTTTAAATTGCCCTAATTTAATTTGGTGCCATTTTTTAAATTTTATCTATTTTATTTATTATTTAGCACCGCGTCTTACTACCCATTCGGGTTATACGCTTTAAGTACTAATTACGCTTATGGATTAAGAATTAGGAAGGTTGAATTAGAGGAAGTGAACCCGCATTTGCGTGGAGGGAGAGTGAAAACTATTTAGGAAAAACCACCCCCAGTTCACCCGACCGAGATTCGAACCTCGATCTCCCCGTCCTCAGCAGTCGAGCTCAACACGACTAGCGCGTTAGCCAACTACGCCACCAAGGCAGGTCCATTTTTTAAAAGAAAATTGTCATTCACATTACTAGCATGTCTTATTTTGAATGTAAAAATTCAAAACTAGAACTAAATAAGAAGGGATTAGATTAGACAGTAGACATATTTTTATTGTACATGACCTGATGTGTACAGTTTGTTAATAATGGCAAAACATCCGTCCTGTATTTTATGATTTCAGTTTCACTCTTTCACTAACATTTGAAAATGAGACACATTTTTACATTAAATCTATTCTGGAAGGACAAACACATTGGACGTAATATGTGACTCATTATACAAACAGCAACAAATGAATTACTGTAATTTGCAATGGTAACACCTTTTATTTGGCTTTTCATATTTTTACGGTAATTTAAGAAACTAGACTACCTAGCACAGATATTTGTGTCTTAACGAGATGGCCGAGCTTGTTTATCGTCACACAAAATATAGACACTGGGGACAACATTTGCTACAGCTACGCGGATCTCCTTCTCGACATTAACTTTGCTTCTATATCTGGATTTCATTACCGCCTGGGCTGAAAATCTTGCCTCACAGAGGTAGGATGTGGCAAAAGGGAGAATTAATCTCACCACTTTCTACTCAATTCTTGGCAGTCTGGGTAGCCAAGCTTTCAAGAAGCATTAGAATCTAGAACTCACATGAAGGGAGTGCTTTCACAAGAGAAAATTATATGTTTTCTTGTATGATCTATTCGATTTTTTTAAATACACATGAAGACACAATGAAAATTTGCATGCAGCACTTCACTATACATTATAAGTTTTATTTTTTTACTTATAACAACGATGCCCTGTTTGGGAACCCCTGGTCTAAGGCATCACACTCGCAATATACTAAATTTTTGATGACGGGGAGATCGGGATTTGAATTCAAGTCTGGTGTAGTGAGGGTGGTTTTTCCTAAATGGCTTTCCATGCATATGTGGCTACACTTCCTCTAAATTTAACTTTCCTCATCCCTAATCCATTATCACAATTAATACCTAGGTGTATAACCCGAACAGGAAGGGCGATGTGGTGCTAAAAAAACTTTCTCAAAGACTGTCTCAAGAAAGAGCTATGGAGTACCAATCACAGGCAAACAAACATCAAAATGTATCATTGATAGTAGGTTAAAGAAAACAGTCCTTTTATTCTAAATGTTTTGTATTTTAATTTATCTGCCTCCAATAGCAATTCCTTGAAAGCTTCAGTGAATTAAGGCTGTTATTTATGCTAAAAATACTGAAATAAAATAAAAATTATTTACATGTGCATTGTGTTTATTGAATTTGATGAAATTATTTTGTTTCAACAAAAGTTTGGTTTGGCAAAGTATTATATTTACTCGGTGGTTGACACATTACCTCATCATTAAAGTGTGTGCACAAAATATGTACTCAAACACTGTAAGAATATGAAGCCTATTGGAGTATGTAGACTAGGGATGGCAAATCTACGGCACGCAAACATGGTTATTTTTTCATGTTGGCGTGCCACACCAAACAAACTAAAATTGTTGCCAACCTCTTATAAAATTTTTGAAGCCAATAATATTTATATACAACCTTGAAGGTGTTACTTTAAAGTGGGGATGTAGGATATGCGAGAAAAGGTGTTTTTGCAGTTTTTAAACAAAAATATTTTTTTGGTCAAAATAAGTCAAATATTGCTTCAGTAGAAACACACAAGAGTTTAATTTTCTTCACATGGCCATCTAAACATTTCTTGAATATCTGTCGAGGGTGTCTTGGAATTTAATGACAACTTTGTATTTTCATTTAAAATGTTTGTCATCTAATGCTGCTATGCTCATGATAGATAATCAAGAACAGTTGATATCATCATATAAAGAAAATTAAACTATATGTTTGTATTGAAGCAATATGATATTTATTTTAATCTAAAACACTCACTCTGACAACTCTATACATTCGCTTTCTTTAATATTCAGACGTTATTAAAAATATCTACAATTTAATTTGAGTTGTTTATTACATTTTATAATAGGCCTAATCAACAAGTTTAGATTTTTAAATACCATACTCATGAAAAATCTAAATGAGAAGTGTCTTGTCTGAAACGTTTTACCATCCCCGACATGTACCAAGTTGTATACCTCTTGATATATCTAGCCATGATTCAAATCTGAGACATTGAAAAAGCTGTAAAACAAATTATTCTGCTAGGATAAATGTATATTCACTATCTTTAATCTATTTGGTACTAACAATATCGCACGGCGTTGCCTGTGACCCACTGTGATATAAGAATTATATAACCCCCCCTCCCCCTCTCCTGTTCCACACACACACATAAATAAAATGGTTTAGAATTAGTCAATTTCGTACACACTTTTTTTTTCTGAGGAGGCTGTGGCATATTTTTATAACAGCTATCTATGAAACATAATTATAAGCCAGAGTAACAATATTTTCCTCAAAAATTTAAAAATCCGGCTTCGAGGTGCATTCTGTCTACCTATGTTAAAAATTTTAGATTTCTGTATGGCGTAGATTTGGCTGAGCATTGTACACAGACAAACACTTCCTTTTTTTATTATTATAGGTTGGTACCATAAATTAATAACTTAGACATCATCCATACACCGAGTCATACATGATATTTTATTCTTAAAACTTGTAATGTTTCTCTTTTTCACACATTATTATTATTATTCTTAGCACCGCGTCTTACTACCCGTTCAGGTTATACGCACTTACGCTAATGTGTAATGGTAGGGTGATTGTGAGATGAAATGGAGGACCTACAGTTTAACGTGGAATCCGAACCACGGTGGAGACCTGGCATTCCCCACATTCACAAGATGACTTGTCAGAGGTGAAGGAAGGGTTTGGTAATCAGATAAATCTTTGCCGGGACCGAGGATTGAATCCCGGCCTCCAGCACAGAAGTCTGACACCTTAGCCCTAGACCACCAGGTCACCCTTTTCACACATTCATAATGTTTTCTTACAAGTGTACATTTAGAGCACCTTTAAGAAAATACAATGTTATTTTATGATTAACAATGTTACTTTTTTACTAGTGCTATTTTATGGGTATTGATATTAACTATTAAAAGTGGTGGCAGCAGATTACATCTGACTTGGTGTATAAATATGTGAAAGTAGATCTAGTAAAATTTTATAGATGGCATATTATGTCTATTCATAAGAAAATGGGGGAATAGCTAGGCGGTAGTAGGTCTAGGAAATGAAAAAAAAAAAAATGTTTTGCTCCCAGCTATCAAAAAATATACAACTCTATATTATTAATAATTATTTTATTGGCATTAATAATTTCCCAAGCAAATAATCTGAATGAGTAGTAAGACATGATGTGAATATATGTGACAGTTGGCTATTATATGATTGGATTTATAATATATATTAAATTAGTTTTACTACAGTAAATCTTCTAATTAAATGTTTTGCAATCTCACTGTACTGTACCGTGGATAGAGACTAGCCCAGCACCAACAACGTCTGTGTACTCACCATTCAACAGTCAAGCTGGCCTCTCGTACAAATTCGACGGTCACGCGGTCACGCCACGGAACGACCTTGTTCATCCTCACTGCAATAGACTCTGGGAACTCATAGTTTAAGTCGAACATTTTTCCGACGAAAACTATCCATTTGAAGAGCGTATGCGTGAGATGGCCGGTCTAAGTGGTTTATTCTGTGCATCGGCTGACCGTGGTCACCCCCACCTCCTTGACTGTATGTTTCAACGCTGCTGTGCGCAGGCAACGTGAAAGACATAAGCTATTGTGATTGGCTGATCATGACCGCATTATGCAGTCATTCTTTCCGCCCATGTTCCCCCTTTGCTGGGCAGAACTAGATATAAGCATATGTTTAGAAATGTACAGCACTCTTTGATGCCATCTAGAAGTAGGGCACACTTGGGCACTATGTAAGGCCTCAGGATATTTATTATGTAAGTCATCGTAAAAGAAATAAATTTGATCTTTGGCTGCGAGATAGTTAATTTCAGGCTAGGATTCGAATCTCAGAGAAGAGTAATGTAAATGGTTATATAAATTTGATCTTTGGCCTCGAGTTGGTGTTTTCCAGGCTAGGGTTGTAAACTTAGTTAAACGTAGCCGTCTGTCCGGAGTTAAAAGTATCTGATTATTAGTTGTGTTAGCAGTCATATGCCGATAGCCGTGGGTCTCTTTGTTTACCTTTTGTTGGTCATATTGTAAATGGGTTTATTTATTGTATCATCCGCCAGATGAAGTTAGTTAAATGTTACTTTGTTATTATGTTAACTGACAGAATAGAAGCAAGTTTTGTTATGATGTAAGTTAACTGTTACCTTTATTTCTGTGTAGGAGTATTTGCTATTTAGGACGACATTGTAGATACGTATTGCGTTAGTTGACAGATGTGTTGTACCTTTGAGGCTATGAGTAGCGAGATGTTTAGAGTATATTATATGCGTAGGCTTTAAGCCGCGGCAAATTTAATTATTGAACTATCCTATTTTGATACTGTTTCTGTTGTTATAGAAAGTAAATATTATTTGTATAAACGTATGGGGCGTAGTGTTGTCAGACACGACGGATAATCATTATTGTCTTTATGTCTATCAGACCATATTAGTATATTATTTTCTGGTTTAACTTCCATTGTAATAAACTGCCTTTGGGCCATTTGAGTAATTTTCGCTTAGTTCTTGCCTTTACCCTGGCATCATGTTAGTAATTTCCTTTAGACTTAACTATAATTATGCTGGTGAGACAGGGGTCGGAAGGGCTTGAAGAGAATAGATCATTAAAGGTCCCTGGTGATATACTTGCCTTTATCTTGTAATTTAACAACTCACTTCCTGTGGGGGTGAAGCTGCCCATTGGACCATTGGTGGTACTGTTATAGGTACGCAACCCCACAGGGGGTGTGGTTGAATACAGTCCAGTTTTAATCGAAAGGACCTTATCTGACAAGATAGAAAAATTATTACATCTACTTTCACAAAATCATACATCAAGTTTGGTGAGCTGCAGCTGTTATTTTTTATATATGTTATCAAAATCTATAAAATTAACATAATGATATTGTAAAATGTTAAAGATGTTGAACACACACAAAAAAAAAAGTTTGTGCACTCTAAAAGTTTCTTCTGAACAAAATCCTACTTCATCTTATAAAACTTGTACGGGCATATCCTCTGGTATACAAAACTTACTTTATGCACACTTGCGAGTACGGACATATTCCCAACCATATCATAAATAGCCACCGCGGCCTTTGCAAGAATGGACACTTAACGGCATCATGCCACTGCCTGATTTGCTTCCAACTACTTTCTTACAGGTTTTTTCTTAACATCACATTTTACTACTCATTTGGTTATACGCCTATGTACTAATAATTTCTCTAATGTATCATGAGCTTAGGAAGGTTAAATTTAGAGAAAGTGTACCCCCATTTGTGTGGAGGGAGAGTAGAAAACCACACTCAGTACACCCGACTGGGATTCGATCCTGATTCTTCCCATCTTTGGCAGTCTAGTTTATTGCGAGAGCCTTCCTTCACCTCTGACAAGACATCTTGTGAATGTGGGGAATGCCAGGCCTCCACCGTGGTTCGGATTCCACGTTAAACTGTAGGTCCTCCATTTCATCTCACAATCACCCTACCATTACACATTAACGTAAGTGCGTATAACCTGAACGGGTAGTAAGACGCGGTGCTAATAATAATAATATTGCGAGAGTAACGTCTTAGACCATGCAGCCACTGAAGCGGGTCTTACTTACAGGTGTTGGTTTGTTTTCAAACATGGCTCACTTTTTATTTTTGTGTTATGGTCTAAAAAGGTAGTGCTTCACTGTAAGTACATTTTTGATATATGTTTCTTCTCTGAGCCTGAACCTGTTGCATACATTAATGCAGGGTATGCCTCTATTGTCATTCTACGATAATTTACTCGAACTTTAAACTTTCTGAAAACGTTATTTATGTTGCAGCATTTTAATGAGACTCAAGACTTTCAAATTCAAAAACTTTGATTTAAAAGAAAATGTGCAAACACTCAAAGACCCTTGAAATTCATATTTTGAACATAATTTATGTGAGAGCTTTTTCACACTGCTCGACTCTAGCTATAAATGACCGGAAAACTACAGATTTTCTAGAGGTCTTCAGATCGAGCAGCATATCTTGAGTCATACATCAGTCGCAAGGATCTGAAACTTGACTAGAGGTGCAACAGTGTTAGGTAAATTGAGCATCAGCCAGAAATTAAGGTAATTGCGTGAACATAGCAAAGAAAAAAAAATTCTCAAATTTAATTTAATTTGGTAGTCCTTTAGGTATACGTGACAATTGGTACAAACAGGAGTTTGGAAATGGTTGTATGTAATATTTTCAACAGGAAAACGATAAATGTTTTATTGAAAAAATAAAATATTTCATATGTTATATGTTCAGCTAAATTGAGATGGACCAACAATGATTTCTCCCCCTCATTTTTGTTGTTGTTACAAGGCGATTTCTCTGCTTCTTCAATCCAATATTTATAATCAATGTAATTCATTACAGCTGTAGTGCATATAGCCAAGCTGTTTGAAAGGACTCTTTTTTTAAAAAAATACTTTCTAAACTTATTTTCTTTAAGGTTATCGATTAAAAGTAAACTAGACTAAATTTAATATATATATAGTATGATTTTGTGTTTGTTTTGTAAGGTGTCTGTTATATTTCTATCAAATATGCAACATAAACCTTAAAATAAATTAAATGTATGCTCAACAAGAAATATGCTATGCACACAAGTTTAAAATTATTTTGTATTATATTTGCTCTGTAATGTATTTATTCAAAAAAGATAAACAGTAAAAAAGTTTTGTATCTTTTTATATTTTCAATAAATGCTAATTTTAAACTTTTCTCAATGCACCCATAGTCAACAGAGTACTAAGATTTATTTGCATGCAAATCCTACCTAATCCATAAACGCAAGGGGTTCATGCAAATTTCAAGATTTGATTGGTATAATTACTTAGTTTTTTCTTGCTTAGTAATAAAAACTATTAATTGCAAAACACTTTTAAAATGTGTTCACATAAAACTGTCTATTTTTTAATATGTTAATGTTAATGTGTATTAATGAAATAAATTTAACTTTACTAGTACTTTTATATCCAAGGAAAAAATTATAATACAGTTGAAAAATTTTTCACCATGACTTGTTTAACTCTAGAATGTTATTGAACGTAGACATGTAGTGCCTGAACAATTATTGCCTGTAGTGACAGATTGTTGCATCTTGGCCGTTACGTTAGGTTAACTGGAAGTAGAAGCCAAATTTACGTTCCAATAGTATTAATAGATTCGGGGGCAAGGCTGTAGCCAGCCAATAATTTAAGGGGGGGGTTTGGTGGGCCCATTCCCCAATAGCTGTAATCTAAAAAAACAAAGTTTAAATGGTAAACGATTCTAGAAGCTATCTAAAGTGTTTTTTTTTATAGTAACATAACCCCCAAACTACCAGAGGTTAGGAAAAATTCTAAATATTAAACACCTCTAGGTTAGTTAGAAGCTCTCTTAAGTGCTTTTTATGGTAACACAGCCCGCTAATTTGTACTTTTATCTTAATTTTGATATTGTTTGAACCATAAATAAAGCAAATATATATTTTACTCATAAAATTTCAGAGGAAGACCCCCCCGCTACAGCCTTGTTTGTGGGGCTCACAAGAAATAACTGTGTCCAAACTGTTAAAAATTGGTAAAATACAAGATTTTAATTGGATTTACACAGGTTTTTTTAAGATCTTGATTCTGTCTGTTTTGTAGTTTGATGTATTTAATTTTGTGTTTGATGTATGTTGATTTTGATTTAATTAACAATCCAAAAAATGTAGAAAACTAAATTTTTTAAACTACGAGTGTAGATAGAGCCAAGACAATTCCAACTCTCCATCGAACGCAGCTAGTCGGCTTTATGGGACCAAACTCAAATCTGTATGGCCAACTTAACAAGAGTGTAAAGGAAAAGGTGGGAAAAATAAAATCGTACACGTTTCAAAATAAATATTTTATCATATTATGGTCTGAAAACAACACATAGTATTTTAATCTCACTATTGGTTGTAGAATGAGATGAACAATAGTGTCCAAATCGGTGGCGTAGCTACAGTATTTGATTGGGTAAGCTTTTCTTTATATTCTTTTAATTTGGACAAATTTTTAAATAGAAATGAGAATTAAAATAATTCAAGGCAATAAAAAAGATGTTGCTTCATTTGTTAATAAAATAGTAATTCATACAAGAGTGTGGCTTAGTATTTAAAAATAATTAATCAGTAAACCATTTATTCTTAAATTAAGACAAACTTAACCAAGTGCACTCTTGTCATTGCAATATTTAATCAGCAAAGATTCGAATCTTAAACTATAAAAAAAATCTCAAACCTTTATTTTTACAGCAATAAATAATGGTTTTAAATCTTAAAATAACATGTGCTACAGAAAAATAAACAATGAAAAATTATTGGCAACACTAGTAATAATTCAGATTTATATTTTTGGGAGACTTAACCAAACCCCGCATATCATCTATTTTAGTGGGATGTTTGACCAGGGTTTCACTGGAAATTTTAAAGAAAATATAAATTAATGAGGCAAAAATATATTATTCTCCTTAAAAATTTGAATATAAATTATTTCCCACAAAAACTTTTTCATTTTTAATAATTTTTATAATAAAGCTCACAGTATTACTTAAATAAAACATTAAGTAAAACAATACTAATTTTTGTATATGGTAATTTGAGAAATAAATACGTAGAGGCTTTATCAAAAAATAATAGTTAGAAACAAGTTTGATCTGTTCTGGGTTTTCAAGTGCCCAAATCGTTTGTATATGAATTTTTCAGAGTTGACAATCCATAAATAATACAAATGTAGGTTTTAAAAAAGGTTAATAAATAAGATAAATCTATTCATCACATTTATTTTGTAGCATTTCTTTTAGATGGCTACCACACAAATTTGAGTTATCAAACTGCAGCTCCATTCGTGAGCTGACTGCCATGCATGAAAAGTGTGTGTCGATACCATTTAAATCAAGAAACTACTGTTTGGGATGCAATGTCCACCCAATGACCCCTGGTGGTGGTTGTACGAACCCCATCCCCTCTCGTTTCCTACAAATGTTTCCCCACCTCGGGTCAAGCAAAGTCGAATAAAACTGCACTTGTGAAATGTTTTACCCACTTCGTGGACTTCTAATTGCCCAAGTTAGTAAGATTCAGTGATAAAAAAATGCCAATTCCTAATGAACAAATATAACCTTTAAAATTAATTGTTTTTATTTTTTTAATACTATTTAATGTGTTTTTTTCTGTTGGTTTCTTGCTCCCAGTTTGAGTTTTACATTATTAATTATGCCAATGTATTTTGTATGAAGAAGGTTATATTTTAGAGGAAGTATACCCGTATTTGCAAGGAAAAAAGACAAAACCATTTAGGGGAAAACACTGTCAGTACATTCAACCAGGATTCAGACCCCAATATTCCCGTTGCTAGCAATCAAGTCCAACACAAGAGTGATATGTTAGACCATGCGACGATCGATGTGAATTTTAGTGCTATTAAGGATAACATATAAATAAGGATAGAAGGCCAAACCTTGCACACAAGAAAAATTTATGTCCAAAAGTTTATATTTAAAACATAACAAAACATTATTTTGATCAGTCAAATGAGAAATATGTGAGGATGACCTTTCACAAGAAACAGTTTTTGGTAAGTTATGGCTTCCCGCGCAGCACTTCAACATTGAAAGTAGCACTGTTCTGCTTGGAACAATGTTTGTCATGTTTTATGAGAGACCTGACAGTGACATATCACGATAACATGGAATGTTACATAAACATAATGTGATTGTACAACGCTGGTTATAATGTGTACGCTTGGTTTTTTTATGTATCTGTTGGTCCTAGAAATTTCTCTCCTTCTTCCGGACTCACCACCTCGAGAACGGCTTGGAGGGTTGATGTGATTTCATCTAAAATAGAATAACGAAATATTACAGACGGCACACACAAACTGTTAGTCATGATCCATGAAAATTTGCGTTTCCCGGACAATGTGTAGAGACTTTTGTTCAAATGAAAAAGAAATGAAAATCTAGTGTAAAAGCATGTGGATGAGTAATTAGGAGTTCACTAAAAGGTTATGTTCAGATTATATGTTAAGATGATAATTACTCTAATGAGGTAGGCACAAGTAAGGAAGCTCTCATTTTAGTGGAAGTAGAGTGGAAAACCACCCTAAGCACACCCGACCAGGATTCGAACCCTGATATCCCTGTCTTCAGAAGGTAACTAGGTATTCACTGTATAAAATAGTCTATAATATATTGAAATTCATTTTCTTTTAAATATGTCTCATCCCCTAGATAACACCAAATAGATAATTACACCTTGACATAAGTATTACACCATGGTGTGCTTTTCTGTGTTCTTTAAAAACCAATGAAAATAAGACCGGAAAAATCATTTTACCATATTTTAAAAACTAAAACTATATTGAAAAATAGTTATTTTTAGACCAACACCTTAGCTCAGTCAGGAGCATGTTTGTTTACTGGTTTAAGGGGCCCGGGTTCAATTTCCAACATGGCTGAAAAAATGTATCATTGGTGAAATATGCGCTTTCCATTTCACAGTAATAAATTAATGGCTGGATGTTGTGTATATTCTAGATTTAGGTCAGTTTATAAGTCGTGTGTTGATATAATCAGTCGGTTCAGAAAGTGCTCGTTAAATACCACAAATAAAAAATAAATTAACAAAAAAAAACTATTAAACTTATCTTATTTTAGCTGTTGTCAATTGAAGAATGCAGAGAACCACACTGGTATATTTTATGGTTCAAACCCTATCTTGTATTTTATTATTATTATTAGCACCGCGTCTTACTACCCGTTCGGGTTATACGCACTTACGCTAATGTGTAATGATAGTGTGATTGTGAGATGAAATCGAGGACCTACAGTTTAACGTGGGATCCGAACCACGGTGGAGGCCTGGCATTCCCCACATTCACAAGAATGTATTGTCAGAGGTGAAGGAGGGGTTTGGTAATCAGTTAAATCTGTGCCGGCACCGGGGATTGAACCCCGGACCGCCAGCACAGAAGTCTGACACCTTACCCCTAGACCGCCAGGTCACCTATCTTGTATTTAATTTCCCAGTTAATGACAAGAATACAAAGCCTAAACTTTACTATTAAACATGGCAGGTAGATAATCAAATAAACACTATAAAATAGATCTTTTTATAAACTATAACTATATGAGAATACAAATTGATGCTACTTTGACAATTTTCTGAAGGTAAGAGTGTAGGGAGCACGAGAAAAGGCCGGTGTTTTTGAAGTTTTTATAAAAAAACTTTTTTTTTGCCAAAATAAATCAAATAAATATTGCTCCAGTGGAAAAAAAGAGTTAGATCTTCCTCACATGGTGATACCAACATTTTGAATATCTGTTGTGAACTTAGCGGGATAAAATTAGAAACTTTTTAAATGAAGATAAATAATTGATATTAAATTCTATATGAGAACCTTGACAGATATTTAAGGACTGTTGATATCTATATGTGAAAAAAATTTAACTTTGTGTTTCTACTAAAGAAATATTTGATTTCTTTTGACCAAAAAAAAATTGTTGCTATTAAAACTGTAAGAACCCTGACCTTTTCTTGTGTTCCCTAAACTCTGATCTTAATTAATGCATAGAGAAAAAATGTAATAACTCAACATAAAATTATTAATACTATAAATAGTTCCATGTTAAAGCACATTTGGAAAATTTTGGTCAACGGCATACGTTTTTAAACAAGTATAATTTGTATTAAATTTTTTATTTGAGGTAAGGTATTTATGTTCATTTATAAACCAACTGATTTTATCAGCACATGACTTATAGATTAACATGAATCTAGAAAAGACACAACACGCAGTCCCCTGGTCAATAATTCATCACTGCGAAAGTGGATACCCCAATTTCAATAATGATAAAAAATTTCAGTCATGCCGGTAATTAAACTTGAAACTCCCAACTCTACAGGCAAACAAGCTAACAACTGAGCTAATTTGTTGGACTAAGATATGTCAATCAATAAAACATTTATCTAACATTATTTGTATAAGTGGAATACAAACTATGGTTTTATTTAATTATTTAAGGTATTCAACATGTACTTTCTGAATCGGCAAATTATATCAGCACACGAGAATTTCTATGAGAGAGAGAAAAAGGGTCTACCAATTTTGCCGGGAAAGGTATTTTCACATACCGTCCAGGGTTCTTTTACATGCCACAATCGACATGAGACTGACAACCTTACTTCCTCCTGAAGCAAGTTGTGCTACATATCTTTATCGTTTGGTAAAAAATTATTTACCTCGGTTGGGTTTGAACCCACAAACATTGGGTTCTGTGGTGAGTACCTTAATCTCAAGACAATCAAGGCTGACTACAAACTATGTTATTTGTATTGGACCCTGTAATTGTATTGTCAAGCCTCTATTAAAAAGCCTTACCAAGAAGTTACAAAACAAAAGATGAAATTGGTTTTACAATATTGTTGTATATACTTACGGAGCATCTTTGTGTAACTCTCTGGCTTCCCTTTCCACTTGATGAAAACATAATACACGGGCACTCCAGATATGGTTATTGCCAGTCCAATTACTACAAGGACAGAAGATATTTGTACACTTCAAACAAATGTTATTACTTTGTTTTAATGTTTAACCATGCTGCCTTCTACTACACCTTAATTATGAACATTGATATATGTTTATTTATTTAGCACTACGTCTTACTACTCGTTTGGATTATACGCTTTAAGTACTAATTACACTAATGGATTAGGAATTGGGAAGGTGTAATTTAGAGGAAGTGAACCCGCATTTGCATTGAGGGAGAGTGAAATACCATTTAGGAACCCCNTCAAGCTCAACACAACTAGCGTGTTAGCCAACTACGCCACCGAGGCGGGTCATTTACATATGTTAAGAACTGCTCAAGGTGACTTACAACCTATCTCAATATGTATTTTTAAGGTTAACCCCTACTCACCTGTACTCAACGGGTCAGCGATGGCCGGCACAATGGCCAAGAAAGCACAGCATATCAAAAAGGTGACCGGGAGGACGAGGTTGACCTTAATGGGCCGCGGTATGTCCGGCTGAGAGCGTCGCAGGTACAGGAGCGCCACGATGCACGCAGCGGTCGACAACCAGAGGATCTGGCTGAAGTAGTTGATGAGCACAAACACGTCGCTCGAACACAGCATCAGCAAGGACATCCCACACTGATACAAGGACTAAATTGAGTTGTGCTCTTGTCGCTGATTGGAGGCTGTAAACTCTAACTTTATTTATTATTAATATTGACTTAACTTTCATTTTTGAAAAACCTTTTTTAAAAACTAGTATTAATGATTTTTCTATTTCATTTAAGTATATAAAATAAATATACATCATCACCAGTTCTTAAGTTTATTATAATAGTCAGTGAATAATATAATAATTATATTTATAATATATTTCACCATTTTTCATAAACCTGATGATCTTAAATGTAAGTATCTTAATATTAATATGTTTGTTTTATTATTACAAAGGCTCTTATAATAAATGTGTTGACTATCATTTTTAATTATATAAATTAATTAATAATATTTCACATATAATTTTTCAAACTTATTTAGTGTTTAATACAACTCTTTTTGATACCTTTTATCATTTGTATATATTTTCATAATACATTTATTGGTTTATAAACTAATATATTATCTCATCTCAATAAACTTTAAAATGTGTTTAAAAACATTTGTTTGCCAAAATAAGTAAATTATTGCCCCAGTAGAGAGATGTGGTTTAATTTTCTGTATATTATAATCTCAACATATCTTGGAATATCTTTCATGAGCATTACAGCATTTGTCCAGAATAATTTTAAACAAGGATAAAATGTCCTGGGCCAATGACATGATGCTTATGACAGATATTCAAGAAATGTTGATACAAATATGTATAGATATTTAAACTAAATCATAAATGTATCAAATAAAGACACATTTGATTTATCTTGGTCCAAAAATGAGTTTAATCATAAAATTTGAAAAAATACGTATCTTAGCTCGCATTAATTTCCATTCCACCTTAAAGTTATTTTAAACTTATTTGGGATTGTGGTGCTTTTTTTGGGGGGAGGGGGGGGTAGAAATAAAAAATTCAGTTTCAATATCATAATGGGTGAAACTTCCCCCGCTCCCCCCAAAAAAGCCCTACTCTTTTATACCCATCACCTTTTCTTACCCGTTTTAGTGGCCGCATGGTCTAAAGCGCTACTGTTGCAGTAGACTAGACTGCCGAAGACGAGTAGATCGATGTACGATCCCGGTTGGCTGGTTTTTCCAAAATGGTTTTCCACTCTCCCTCCACGAAAATTCGGGCAAACTTCCTCTAAATTCAACCTTCCTAATCCCTTAACACATTAGTGAAATTAGTACATAGGCGTATAATTCTAACGGATACTAAGACGCGGTGCTAAAATAGAAAGATATCACCCCGGCTCATTGTGTGATTACCAAGGAAGACACCAATCCTCCATAATAAACCCTTACACGTCCCACTCACCGTGAATAATAGAGACGGCACGGGGGTGAACTTGCGGATGTGGATGTAGGAGAAGACTGATGGCAGTTGTCCCTCCTGAGACCCCACCAGGAACAGTCGGGCCGACGTGAACAAGATCCCGTTCACACCACCGAATGTCGACAGCGCCACAAACACCGGCACCGTCCAGGACATTGAGCCGAACATCTTGTCTCCGAAAGTCTGGATGGAACAGTTGGGGGAATTTTTATTGTTATTATATCAACCCCAGGGTTGACACTATTTTCATTACTAATAATAATAATAATAATAATAATAATATTTAGCATCGCGTCTTACTACCCGTTTGGGTTATAGACTTTAAGTGCTAATTACTCTAATGGATTAGGAATTGGGAAGGTTGAATTAAAGGAAGTGAACCCACATTTGCGTGGAGGGAGAGTGGAAAACCATTTAGTAAAAACCACCCCCAGTTCACCCGACCAAGATTCGAACTTCGATCTCCCCGTCCTCAGCGGTTGAGCTCAACACGACAAGCGCGTTAGCCAACTACGCCACCGAGGCGGGTTTCATTACTACCAATTGCCCTGTGTTTTCCAGAAGTTCTCAATTTTTTTTTTTTAACAATGTCCACTTATTATTACTTGATATGACAGTAGTCTATTTACTAAATCTCAGGTGTTGAAATTGAGTATCCTATTGGATTTGAATTCTACATTACAGTTGTCTACTCACCACGGATACAACAGAGGAGGGGATCTTCTTCTCTTGAAGAGCCAATGACACTGTATACACACCAGGACTATCACGGTGGGGTTGAGAATCTTGTCTGATTTGAAAAGCCACTAACACTGTATACTCACCAAGACTATAGCGGTGGAGGGTATCTTCTTGTCTGAGTTGAAGAGCCACTTACACTGTATACTCACCAAGACTATAGCGGTGGAGGGTATATTCTTGTCTGATTTGAAAAGCCACTAACACTGTCTACTCACCAAGACTATAGCGGTGGAGGGTATCTTCTTGTCTGAGTTGAAGAGCCACTTACACTGTATACTCACCAAGACTATAGTGGTGGAGGGTATATTCTTGTCCGAGTTGAAGAGCCACTAACACTGTATACTCACCAAGACTATAGCGGTGGAGGGTATCTTCTTGTCTGAGTTGAAGAGCCACTAACACTGTCTACTCACCACGGCCACAGCGGTAGAGGTGAGCATCTCGTCAGAGGTGAGGACGGCGAAGTACGCCAGGTTTGCCGTCACGTATACCAGTGTCACTATCGGCATCGCGATCCATATGGCACGTGGTAAATTCCTGAAACAACCAATCCTCCATTATGACACAAAAGTGTATTTTGCTGTGATGTGGTTTATTTTGTTTATCTTTCCTGAACAGGCTTACTCTCTGGCATAAATAAATTTCGCTGTTCAAACTCTGTTATTATTATTATTAGCACCGCGTCTTACTACCCGTTCGGGTTATACGCACTTACGCTAATGTGTAATGGTAGGGTGATTGTGAGATGAAATGGAGGACATACAATTTAACGTGGAATCCGAACCATGGTGGAGACCTGGGATTCCCCACATTCACAAGATGTCTTGTCAGAGGTGAAGGAAGAGTTTGGCAATCAGATAAATCTGTGCCGGGACCGAGGATTGAACCCCGGCTGCCAGCACAGAAGTCTGACACCTTACTCCTAGACCGCCAGGTCACCTTTCAAACTCTGTTCACACGCAACGTTTTAATACTCGGTTATAACTGAAAAGACAAAAAAAAGCTGTAAAAAAAAAGTTGCAGTTCAGTGGTGTTCACACATTACAAGTTTTCAGCACAGTTTTAAGAACTCAGTTCCGTGGAATCAGTGTTGCCAACTGTACAATCTCGCTGATACTTTTGATATAATTTCACCACGTGTACAATCCAATTTTAGGTATTTTCTAAAAGTAATATATCCTGTGGCCCTGCTATCTAGTAACAAATTTTACATTAATTATTTTTTTAATGTAAATCGCAGGGCTTATCAATATAGTGTCATAAAGTAATATCCTATCAGTCAAAATATAATTCATTACAGGTCCATGTACTATCGCTAGAGACTATAGACTTAGCAACACTGCGTGAAATTCATCATGGAGGAAGTGCTAGTATGGTCAATTTTTACAAATTACCTTGTAAAAAGAAGGAAAATTCAACATCTTAAGTGCACGCAACGCACAAGGTGGAATAGACATTGGCTACTGAACAAATAAAAAATTAGGAGTGTCCGTAAAGAAACTCACGTTAACATTGACGAAGATCAGTCATGATTGAATAATATAAAAATGATCAAGGGAAACTCAGTGAACATTGTCTTTGCACCGATAACGAAGTAAAATGGACCAGCATTGTCTATAAAAGACAGGGGGCGTCCACACGTACCGATAAATCTGTGCAGTTTGCTGATAAATATGCTGTGGGCCTAAGTTTTTAATCTCCATGTATCGAGATCGTGGTTCGATCCCGGTTGGATGCACTGAGGGTGGATTTTCTTACATGGTTTTACACTAGCTTGGGGTGACCTGGCGGTCTAGGGGTAAGGTGTCGGACTTCTGTGCTGGCGGCCGGGGTTCAATCCTCGGTCCCGGCACAGATTTAATCTGATCACCAAACCTTTCCTTCACCTCTGACAAGACATCTTGTAAATGTGAGGAATGCCAGGCCTCCACCGTGGTTCGGATTCCACGTTAAACTGTATGTACTCCATTTCATCTCACAATGACCCTACCATTACACATTAGCGTAAGAGCGTTGAACCCGAACGGGTAGTAAGACGCGGTGCTAATAATAATAATAATAATAATAATATGTTGAGATAGAGCACATTGACTCAAAAGCGTAAACCTCTCTAATATATTATTATTATTATTATTAGCACCACGTCTCCCTAATGTGTAATGGTAAGGTGATTGTGAGATGAAATGAAGGACCTACAGTTTAACGTGGAATCCGAACCACGGTGGAGGCCTGGCAATTCCCAACATTCACAAGTTGTGATTAATACACGTCTTGTCAGAGGTGAAGGAAGGGTTTGGTATTCAGATAAATCTGTGCCAGGACCGAGGATTGAACCCCGGACCCCAGCACACAAGTCCGACACCTTACCCCTAGACCACCAAGTCACCAACCTCTTTAATAAGCTATTTTAAAAACACGGGCACTAAATGGCTTAGTATAAGCTGAGGGGATGAGAAAGATAGTCTTAAAGCAGTGGTTTAGGGGTTTCCCAACCTGGCGGTGAGGGGGGGTTGAAGCACTTCTAAAATAAAGTTAAACAAGATTTGAAGATTTTAAAAAAAAGTCTGAATCACTTATCCAAAGTAATAAAGATTTTTTTTTCTTGCAGTATTGGCAACACTGACTACCATTTGTAAAGAAGGGGGAAAAAAATAATTGAGACCAACCAGCCCCGCGCGTGAAGGTGTTTATTTTCAAGCCCGCAAGCATTGTATTCACCCTCTAATTCTCTTTTCTACCCTCCTAATCTACACTAGCCCCATGACTTGTTTGGTGCTGACTGATAGCTCACATCTGACGGCTGACGGCTTTGAAAAGTTACTATAGCAAATTATGTATCCCTACGCCGAACCATATGATCTGCAAAAATATATGTTTAACAGCTGTCACTTCTGACAGTCAAAATTTAGGTATATACCTGTCAGAAGTCAGCTGTGAGCTGTCAGTCAGCACCAAAGAAGCCACGGGACTACTGTACCATTGAGGACACGTGTACCACCATCGAGTTTTCAACTTTTGAATTTCATAAAAACTGAATAACGTTGTCGACTTAAGGGGAAAGTGATTTTAGGTGTGCTCTGTCAAACATAAAACCAGATATTCAAGAACTGGTGAAAACAAAATAGTGCCAACCATCACACTAATTTGAAGCGGCTTTTTTTTAAATACCGATTTTCTGCCAGTATAAAATAAAGAAATGACTAGAAAGCAATTTTTTTTAAAGATTTTTATAACTTTCTCGAAAATAAGGGAGTGGGGTATTCTCTGATCTATCAAAGGGGACGTCAGTTAAAATAGGTTGGGAACCACTGTTTTAGAGCAAGTGCACCCGCATAAGCGTACAGAGAGGATGAGGAAAAACCAAATCTTTAAACCCGATTCGTATAACCACCCCAAAATGTATCCGACCTGGATTTAATCCTCGTTGCTATGCGAGTTTATCGCCTCCAGGGTGGATAGCGTACGAATATAGGCCTATATGTTAACAAAAGGTTTCCACGACGCGAAGCAATCTTTGTAAAAAAAATTCCCTCCGTCAGTAAATTAAATGAAGAGGTCAAGTAAAACCAACAAACCTCACCCCTTATCTTCTCTCGCAAAGGAACGAAAGCGATGTTTTATTAATGAGCATTAGGCTATATCAGATGTAGGGTAGGTTATTCCACTGTGAAACATCCTTTCGCCGACAGAAAAAAAAAAGAAAAATCACAGGCGTCATTTATTTCGTTTCGAGAATGGAATAGCAAGGGGAAAAAAACTACCATAAAATAGGTTAGGAAGAGTATTAACAAAAGGTATTTTAATGTTTTACACACACTTTTTACAACACAGTGCTATATATCAACACACGATATACCAACTAACCTAGCTTAGAACTCAAAGAATGAAATTACTGGGGAGTGAAGGAGGTTTTATAATGATAAGCTACATACCATGTACTCATCACAATATATTGTTAGAGTAATCAAACCTCGTAGATTACGGTGGGCGGGCCACGCAGCGCGAATGGGAGAATATATAACCGTGTCCATGCTGTTAACCAGCAGACCCAAAGGGAAGAGACCATTGGGAAGACTCATAGACGCAGATGGGAGGCTAACATTGCCTGAGGGAGATGGGGTATAATGAGGTGGTCTGGATCAACTAGTTTTTCTGCATTTATGTTTGATTTTCTTCGATTTGTCTACTATAGCTTTTTTTCTAAATAACAATAAAAAAAAGGAGATACTTTAATCAAATCCAGGTATTTAAAACGATATAAGGAAATCGATTAATCAAGAGTAAATATCGATCCAAGATCAAGCATCCCTATTCCAGAGTCCTTTCCTGTAGTTCGTCTCAATAACCCTACGTCCGATGGAAAAGGCCTAACCAGAGTTGATGAGTCGTCAAAACGAAGGTTTATTTGATGCGCTCTCCATTCGTCCGGAGCTGGGCCTGCATTAGGCCTTTCGGCCGGTTAGGATTGTCCGCACCATCTGGTAGAAAGCACATGTGCCATGAGAATTTCAGATAGTGCGGCGTTTCCTGCCGATTTCCACGCTGAATTTCTATGAGCGAGAACGAAAGGGCCTACCAATTTTACAGGGAAAGGTATTATCAGATACCTTCCAGGGTTATTTTACATGCCACAATCGACATGGGACCGATGGCTTTACTTCTCCTCTGAAGGAAGTTGTACTAAGGATTTTAATCGCTCAAGAAAAATCTGTCAACCTCGAATGGGTTTGAACTCATGAACATCGGGTCCTGAGGCGAACATTTTACCCCAAGACCACTGAGGTTGACACAGATCAGAGTAAAAGGAAAGGGAATGCTAAGCCAATGTTTGCACTACGTGCCGACGTCATAGAGAATGTTTTTTTTTCTTACACCAAAGGATGAGGTCACGTTGAAAGCATTTTCTTGTAGCAATTATTCCTACAAAGAGCTCGATTTAGATTTTCGGACAAAAAACGTTATCCTCTGAACTTTAGGTTGAGTTTTTAGAGTGGTCAATTAAGAATTTTAAAAGAGACTTTGGGTTCGATTCCAAGTGGTACTTACAGTGGCGAATCATCGAACCAACACCGAACTATTATTTTTCTATGTTTAACGTTTTGTTAATTGATTTAGAAAAATAAAACATCTATAACAAGGATTTTGTAGTTTCGAAGTGAGCTGAGCAAAAAGTCCCAAAAATGCGTGAAAACATTCCGGGTTTCGTATCCAGAGTGAGAATTGTTCTTCAAAAACCATTACGTCGTGATTTTACAAAATGGAGGCAGAGAAATTAACAGACATTTGAAATAACCTTATTAACAATTTAACGGATCAAACTGTTACAACGAATCAATAGTACAGCAATCGTTCCCGTGACGCGCAGTGGTCAGTGAACCTTGCTATGAGCTTTGGTGTTCAGGGTTCGATTCCTGGATGCTACCATAGATAATTCTCCCGAAAGGGGAATCACCTAAACAGTACCAGGGTTTAGTTAGTTTGACTTAAGTTAGGTTGTGTTTCCTTTGATTCCACACCCTCATTCATACTCACTATCACCATCACCTCATCTCATCGGGACATGGAAAGAGCCTCCATGGAAATGATGTATAATTAGTACATTCGGGCGTCCCCTAGGAAACGGTACATTAGTACTGGCTAATCCTTCGACAAATTGAGCTACGAGTAATGTAGCCCAAACGCGCAATATTATTATTATTACTATTATTATATTAGTAGCTACAAGCAAATCGTTGCAAGACGTAAGATCCACATTACTAAAAGGGACAAATCTTCTTAAATCTATTTCAGAACTCATTATAGAAATAAGAAACATATAATGTGATTTGTGATGTACTAATATCTTAAATATATATGAGAAACATTGCTTACAACAATGTTTTGAAGCGTTTTCAAGTATTTTTCAATTATTATATGAGTGACGGTGAAATTAAAGAATGTGTGAAAAGATTAACGACCAAATATGAAAAAAAGATGTTGCCATTAAATATTTAATTGATGAAAATCTAAATTGTATTTAATATAATCAAGAAGATGTATGTAATCCTGTTACTATGTTTAAGTTAATAGTTAACGGACGGCAATATACATTTTCTAGTGTCAGTATAAACTATTTTATTTTATTTTCTAACAATGCCTGTTTTTTATGCACATTTTGCGCTCATTTTCTGTTTTTTGTTGTTTTTTAGCACCGCGTCTTACTTACCCGTTCGGGCTATACGCTTTAAGTACTAGTTACGCTAATGGATTATGAATTAGGAAGGTTGAATTGGAGGAAGTGAACCCGCATTTGCGTGGAGGGTGAGTGGAAAACCCTTTAGGAAAAACCACCCCCAGTTCCCCCGACCGAGATTCGAACCTCGATCTCCCCATCCTCAGTGGTCGAGCTCAACACGACTAGCGCGTTAGCCAACTGCGCCACCGAGGCGGGTCATTTTCTGTTCTTGAAATGGGTTAAAAATTATTCATGCCATTTATTAAGTCAGTTGAATTTAAGCAATTTGTTACACATGTTTATAGAAAATGATATTGTTCATTCATATTATATTATGAATCTATTAGTGTTATTTACTAAACTTTTAAGTGAGAAAAGTTCCACTTTAATGTTATTGTTGTGCAAATATATAAAAAAAATTACTTAAATATTTAATTTATTTTTCTTCAAAGCAAGAATATATATATATATATATATATATTTATTTATTTACTTTACGTGTTTATTACTTACTGTTTAATAATGGTTGAACGGATGTACAGTGTGATTTTATTTTATACTAAAAGAGTATGTGAATTTTCCATATGTATGCGTTATGACATATTTCAACTTAACATTCTTAGAACAGCTATTAAACAGTATTTTAACACCAACAACAATATCTATTATGTGAAACCCACCTCGGTGGCGTAGTTGGCTAACGCGCTAGTCGTGTTGAGCTCGACTGTTCGAATCTCGGTCGGGTGAACTGGGGGGGGGGGTGGTCCTAAATGGTTTTTCACTCTCCCTCCACGCGAATGCGGATTCACTTCCTCTAATTCACCCTTCCAAATTCCTAATCCATTAGCGTAATTAGTACTTAAAGCGTATAACCCGAACGGGTAATAAGACACGGTGCTAAAATATATATATATATATTATGTTAACATAGTGTTTTTTTTAAAGCCGCGTCTTACTACCTCTTCAGCTTATACACATATGTAATAATTACGCTAAAGAAATAGGGTCGAGAAAGGTTTAGTTTAGAGGAAGTATACCAGCATTTTCGTGGAAAGAGTGGGGAAACCATTTTGGCAAAATTCCCCTCAATACACCAGACCAGGAATCAATCCCCGATCTCCCTATCATTGGCAGTTTGGTCCAACATGAGAGTGACGCCTTAGGCCATGCGGCCACCGAAGTAGGTGTGAACTCAGTAAAATTGAGCTTTGTCAGCATAAAATAATATAGTACGCTTTATTCTTTTCTATTAACCTGGATGAAATTGATAATGGATGATTTAAACATTACAAGTTGTGTTATGTGACAACAGAAAAACCTTTAACTTTGGCTTCGCCCTTGATTTATATATTTTAAATTTCGCTTCAACTTCGCCTCGCAATTAAAAACTAACATTCGCACATCCTTCCTAGAAATACATGATATTCGGAAGAAAAAACAAATGCTTATTCTTTCGATACCGATACCTATTGCTATCGACATCTTTCTTCGGTACTAAAAATATAATATAAAATAAATGAATAGAATATCGATACTTTTAATCCTATACGAGAAATGAGTAAGGTATCGATACTTTAAATCCTATACGAGAAATGAATAAAGTATTGATACTTTTGATCCTATAAAATAAATAAATAAAGTATCGATACTTTTAATCTTATACGAGAAATTAATCAAGTATCGATACTTTGAATATCATACGAGAAATTAATAAAGTATCGATACTTTTAATCTCATACGAGAAATTAATAAAGTATCGATACTTCTAATCTACACAATAAGTGCGTAAAGTGTCGATACTCTTATTCCTATACAAGAAATAAGTAGAGTAACTATACCTTTATCTTTATACGAGAAATGGGTAAAAGTATCGATACTTCTCTATTCCTATATGAGAAATAAGTAAAATATCGACACTTTTTCTTTTGATACCACACTCCTAATAGAGACGCTTATAGAATAGCCCTTCGAGTGCACGAGTTGGGATCCTTACCCCTTTCTCCTTGGTATGAATCAAAAATGTTTGCTCCGAGCCTGAGCTCTGCCCGGTAACAAAGACAATAGAGACATTGGCAGGAACCAGGAGAGGATTTGCACTAACAAAGCCACTTGGATCACGTGCGCAGAAGGGAAGAATCGAGAGGCTTCTTCAGATCATGAGAATCTTTTTTCAAGAAACTGAAACTTTCCAAGCCCGTGTAAAGTCTGTTGCAATTTATAAAAATACCTACTTCGTTTCTAGAATTAAATGAGCACTCGTCAGTTCTATACAAGCTTTTTATTTCTCATGGACCACATCTAACGACTGGCGAAGGATCAACAGACCAAAAGCTAAGAAAATATTTTCATTCTATTTCTTACACGCCTTGAGCCGTGTTCAGGCTAGAACAGAACATCTCCGCGAACATTTATAAGAAAAATATGTTCTTTGTTATATCCGCTGTGGCTGGAATGTTCAAACTTTTAACATAAAATAAATCTGCGAACATGCTCTGTGCCAACTCGAACAGAGCAAGTTCGCAGTGTTCTCTTAGTTATAAACTTGTGTTTGGTTTTTTTTTACATTTAGCTCAATTGTACTTCAATATAGGTGTTGTGATGAGTAATGTCCATGTAGCAGCGGCTATATATATATATATATATATATATCTCACACATAGAAATTCACTCTCCAAAAGATATAATTGTACTTACAACTAAGCAAAATACAGCTATGACTCAGCTGCTGTCACACCAATGGCTGAATGCTCGGGGGAAAAGTTCGAAAACTATTCCTCACACGAACACGAACTGATTTTGATGTGACGAAGGGGGCGAGGGGGGGGGACGACGAAAACTGGTGAATTGGGGCCAAACAGAACGACGAACAAATTTTGTCACAGATACATTTTCGGAAAACCGTCAAAATTGCTCGTCTAATCGGATTCTGTTTGTCGTTCTGTTCCACTCTGACCACTATTTTGGTTCCCGGACATGCTGAAATAAACCCTGATTTTTTATAGGAAGCCCTCTTCTGACCACCGACATTAAATGAAAGTCACTAAAATTTGCCATCACCCACTTCGGTGTCCGCGTGGTCTAAGGTGCGACTCTCACAATAGAATAGACTGTCGATAACAGGGAGATGTCGGTTCAAATCTTGGTCGGGTGTACTGATGGTGGTTTTCACTTTACCCTCCACGCAAATTCGGGTACACTTCATCTAAATATTACATTCCTAATCCCTAAAAGCATTAGCGTAATTAGTACATAATCGTATAATCTGAACGGGTAGTAAGACGTGGTGCTAAAAAAAATTGGCACTGTAGAAATATGTTTTATTTGATTTTTTAACTCTAAAGTTCATCTAAAAAGTGATCAAAGACTTCCAATAATACTTCTTTATTGGATTACTGTATAATTTATATTTATATAGTTAATTAATTAAATGTAATACCTGCTTGGGTGGTCACATGGTCTAAGGCATCATTCTCGTGCTATACTAGACTGCCGATGACAGGGAGATCGGAGTTCATATCCCGGTTGGGTATATTGAGGGTTTTTCAAAAAAGATTTTATCTCTTCTCTCTCAACTCAAATGCGGTTACACTTCCTCTAAATTCAACCTTCCTCATCTCTAAATCATTAACGTAACTAACCTACATAATGTGCGTACATCCTTAAATGGATTAATAATGTGAATATAATTGTTGATTTTTTTTTTCGCCTCCGTGGCGACATGAGTTTCCAGTTTTCCTATGAAAATAAGACCGAGACTGTACCTTCCTTTTAAACCTGCCGTTCTTCTTCTGTCCTATTTCATAAACGGTCAATCTAGAGAAGTGGGATTTCTCTCTACTTCAAACAACAGCCACGATTTATAAAGGCAGCTTGAATGTCTCCTGCTAATCGAAACACATCCCTTAGAGAAGTTTTTTTTTTCTAAGAAGAGGTATACACTTACTTGTTGCGCGATTGAACCACCCTTCTCCCAGCCTTCCCCTCTCAAGGCAGTCCTAGTTCAAAAGCACCCCCCTCCCTTCCTATATACAAACTTTTCAATCCAACGTTTGGTTTTCCTCTTCGTTTAATCCTGTTTTATTCCCTTCCAAGTAACATATAAGATGAGAAAGTATTTAGGTATCTTTTTTTTAGCGCTGCGTCTTACTACCCGTTCGGATTATACGCTTATGGACAAGGTGAGGCCGAAACAATTACACTATTGGTAACTTAAAAAACTAACACTTTAATTTAAAAGTAAATATTCACTAGCTAAATAAAAGCAAACTACACTTTTTAATTTTCTGAAGATAATTTAACTCAGGCGAGCTCCATTGGACGTCAGACAAACCTCAGCGCGTTGCCCATCCCTTTCCTCGGCGTATATCGTCTAATTGTTTACGCCCCACCTTGTACTAATTACGATAATGTTCTAGGTACGATGAAGGTTGAATTTAGAGGAAGTGTATCTAGATATAAGTGCAAAGAGAGTGGGAAAACCACCCTCAATGCAGTCTAGTCCGTTTCGAGAGTGACGCCTTAGATTGTTATACCACCAAAGCATAGCTTTTTAAATTATTCTTTTAGCACCCACTTAGGTGGACCCTGTAGTTTAACGCGCTACTCTCATGTTGGACTAGACTGCCGAGGATGTGGAGATCGGGGTTTGATCACGGTCGGATGCACCGAGGGTAGTTTTCCCACTTTCCTTCCATGCAAATGTGTGTGCACTTCTTCTCAACTAAAAACTTTGCTAATCTCTAAAACTATTAGCGTAATTAGTACACAGGAGTATAACCCAAACGGGTAGTAAGACTAGGTGTTAAAAATGAATGATTAGTTTAACATGTGGGCTATTAAAGACTTAATCCAAGGTGCATGAATGATAAAGGGTAGCTTAGTAAAAATTCATTCACGTTAGCGGGAAAAGAGGAAGTGAAAACAAAAGGTGTTAAAAAATCCCATCTGGACCCTCCCCCCCATCCACCTCCCTCCACCCATACCTATCCCCCACAAGGCAGCAAGATGAGGCTCGAGTCAATCTTGCAGACTTCTGCGAGCCTGACGCCTTATAGAGACCGTGTGTCCACCGATACAGGATCTTAAGAGATCTACTTTTGTTTATTTTATTATATCGCAATGCCATATTTATTTATAATAATGATACCCATGGCAAGGGGTATGCAGGCTAAGGAGTCAGCCTAATCTGTTCTGATTTTGTCGGTGACGGGGAGATTTGGGTTTGAATCCCGGGTGGATGTAGTGGGGTGTTATTTTCCCAAACGATTTACCGGTACTCATCTTTCTTCCACACAAATGTGGCTACATTTTCTCTACATTTTACCTTCTTCATCCCAAGCTCATTAGTTTAGACATGCAAGTACTCCGGATTGGCAGTAAGAAGCGGTGCACGTAAAAAAAAAAGAAGATAAATATGACCAAAACTCCTACTAGATCCCGTACTATAACGATCTCTTTAAACCTTTCCAAAAAAATTACGTTATCAAATTACGTTATCAAATTACGTTATCAAATTTGGGTAGTCGACAGTACCAACACCAAACTGTAACAATTCCTGATTTTTATTTAATGTTTGGTTGCTGTAGGAAAATCAGAATTGGTCTAGTTCAAGATTTTGTTTCAAACAAATAGAGGTGAGTTTATGAAAATAAACTACTTGGAAAATCTAAAAAAAAAAAGTACTCATTTTGGTTGTAGTATCAGTCCAGAAATGTTTGTCAAAGGTCGGGTTAGGCCAGGTATAGTTCGTTATTTGTGAATAGAATTCAAGTGGACTGAATTGTAACGATTCCAAACTCTCCATAGCAACTAAACTAACATGCAATAAACATTTGGAACTATACCATTCCAGGTGACCTGGTGGTCTAGGGGTAAGGTGTCAGACTTCTGTGCTGGCGGCCGGGGTTCAATCCCAGGTCCAGGCACAGATTTATCTGATTACCAAACCCTTCCTTCACCTCTGACAAGACATCTTGTGAATGTGAGGAATGCCAGGTCTCCACCGTGGTTCGGATTCCACGTTAAACTGTAGGTCCTCCATTTCATCTCACAATCACCCTACCGTTACACATTAGCGTAAGTGCGTATAACCCGAACGGGTAGTAAGACGCGGTGCTAATAATAATAAATATACCATTCCAGCTATTACTTTTCATGAGTTATAAACGTTAAATTATTCGCTTAAAGAAAACTGCCAAATTGTACCAATTCCAACTTTTCTAATTCAACAAACATGTAAGACAAATTTGGAACTGTTACAATTCCAAGTTGTTATTTTTTAAAGATTAATAAAACGTTAAATTATTCGTGATCCTTGAAATCCCGTTGGGGTGTTCTAGGGGTGGTTTTCCCATAATAGTTTTCTACTCTCTCTTGACCCACCTCGGTGGTGTGGTTAGCTAACGCGCCAGTCATGTTGAGCTAGACCACCGAGGACGGGGAGATCAAGGTTCGAATCTCGGTCGGGTGAACTGGGTGTAGTTTTTACTATGGTTTTCCACTCTCCCTTCACGCAAATGCGGGTTCACTTCCTCTAAATTTAACCTTCTCAATTCCTAATCCATTGGTGTAATTAGTACTTAATCGTATAAGCCGAACGGGTAGTAAGACGCGGTGCTAAATAATAAAAAAATACTATACTCTCTTTTTATGAAAATCTGCATTTTTTTTTTACCAATCTTTATGGAATGAATAATAATAATTGTTGTATTATGTAAACGCCATTCAAAATAACACAACAAAAACTTACCCATTATGTTACGAGTGAATAGTGGTTATAACATATTTAAAATATTTTATAATTTGTTATCGTGAAAATAAATGGTGAGTTGTAGTAATTTCAGCCTTCCTCATCCCTCACACAATATTGTAATTATAACATATGTGGAACATCCGAACGGGTAGTAAGATGCGGTTTTAAAAAGGAATAAAAGAGTTGTTTAATACAAGCTTCTGTATTGTACCAATTTCGCCTTTATAAATCAATTAACATGTAATTGTTACAATTCCAAGTCGGTACTTTTTCAACTGTCTCAGTAAAACGGAATGAAGTTTAAAAAAAAGGCACATCTTAAAAAGTCACTACGGGGAAAGAGACGGTTATTGTTGCCCTTTCAACTGTTACAACAGTTGACAAAAGTCAAAATGACAAGCTCCTCTAAACAGGAAATCGAATTACCGGCCTGTGAATGGAATGCAAATGAAGACACGTGATAGAGATTCGATTTACTATCATACTTGGTTCGGTAAATTTGCTTTTCTGATTACAGAGGTTAACTAAGTTTGAAATTAATTATTCTCTTGACGAATGGATGGAAACTTTGTATATACAGGGTGGCCCAGAGTTTTAGGTATATCGGAAGGATCGGAGAACCCACTACTGGCCAGCAGTACAGTGGAATCTCATTTTTTCAGCCTAATTGGTAATGGGTGTCCTCTGGATTAACGGAAATATGTATAGTGCGGAAATTATAGGGGGGGGGGGATGCATTAAAACAATATGTTACTACAACTCACCATTTATTTTCACGATAACAAATTATAAAATATTTTAAATATGTTATAACCACTATTCACTCGTAACATAATGGGTAAGTTTTTGTTGTGTTATTTTGAATGGCGTTTACATAATACAACAATTATTATTATTCATTCCATAAAGATTGGTAAAAAAAAAATGCAGATTTTCATAAAAAGAGAGTATAGTATTTTTTTATTATTTAGCACCGCGTCTTACTACCCGTTCGGCTTATACGATTAAGTACTAATTACACCAATGGATTAGGAATTGAGAAGGTTAAATTTAGAGGAAGTGAACCCGCATTTGCGTGAAGGGAGAGTGGAAAACCATAGTAAAAACTACACCCAGTTCACCCGACCGAGATTCGAACCTTGATCTCCCCGTCCTCGGTGGTCTAGCTCAACATGACTGGCGCGTTAGCTAACCACACCACCGAGGTGNGAAATTTCAATCGGGATAAAACGGAAATCCGGATCAATGGAACACGGAACGGGGTTCCAATGTATCTTATAAGCTAGGGATCAGCAACCTTTTAGGGCTTCGATCGTCTTGCAAACTTACCAAAGGTCCCCGACGCTATCATTCCTCGTTCCTCAACTTTACTTTTACCCGCTTTGTTGGCTACAGTAGCTCCATGACTTCTTTGGTGCTGACTGACAGCTTTGAAAAGTTACCAGACCAAATTATGTATCCCTTCACTGAACCATATAATCTGCAAAATCACGTGTTTAGCAGCTGTCACTTTTGACAGTGAAAATTTAGGTATATACCTAAATTATGACTGTCAGAAGTCAGCTGTGAGCTGTCAGTCAGCACCAAAGAAGCCATGGGGCTACTGTACATGGTATAAGGCGCTTATCTTGATATAGGCTAGACTGCCGATGAGTGAGAGATCAATGTTAGAATCTCGGTCGGATGTACTGAGGGTGGTTTTTTTCCCCTCAAATGTTTTCCACTCTACCTCCACACAAATGCGGATACATTGCCTATGAATGTAGCCTTCCTAATCCCTAAAAGCATTAGCGTAATTACTACATATGCGTATAAACTGAACATGTAGTAAGACAAGGTGATAACAAAAAATACTCACTTGTAAGGGTCCTGAAGTTCCTCGGTGACGAAATTAAGGAAGTTCCAGCCCCCAAAGGCGAATAGTCCCGAGTAAAAGGCCAAGGCCACATTTCTGATGTCATAATCACCATCGAACGCGCCGTTGAAAGTAGACCTGTGACCTGAAAAAAACAAAACAAAAAAACAATCAATACAATGTGGGGAAATTTAGTTCAGTAACCGAACTAAGGTGGCGTTAACATTATTTAGTTGTATAGCCATTAAAATAAACTTTAAAAGTACACTAAAATCTTGTTAATACGAACTAATCGAGACCTTAGCTTGTTCGAATTAGCGAAAATTCAGATTAACTGATTAAGACTTTTAAAAATAATTATGATCTAGTTTAAAATAGGTACATGGGGAAGAATTTCCTAAAATAAATTAATATTTTGTATAGTTTGAAAAATGTCATAGTTTTGGATCTCGAAATTTCGTGAAAAATGACGACTGAAAGGTTAAGTTTTGTTCGGGTGGGCTCGTTTATAATGTTACAAATTATAACTATTGCCTATTATATACTTTGGTGACATGTTGTGACATTATTTGAATATTCATGTTATAGATAACAACGTTCTTCTGTGATAGATGAGAGTTTTGTTGATTTCTTTGGATTATATCTAATTTATTTTACAATATTAATTCTGTTACCATCGGAGATTTGTTTTGCTTCTGTGTGTAGAGATGGCAAAAAATGTAAAAAAAACTTGTCATATGATGACAAAGAAAAACAAGGAATCCTGTTATATTTTTATACCTACTATTATAGAAATAACATAAGTTCGTAACTTATATGCTTTTACTGGTACATAACCACTTTTAACCATAGTCTCAAGAATTCCCTTCAAGTCACAAGATGAATTTTATTATTTAGCAGTTAAAAGCAAAGATTTTTATTTTTAACACTGACCTCCCTCTCGTTTCACTTGAGTTGGATAAATGGTTAGGCATTTCTACTCATAGTATGCCTAATGGGGATAAATTCACATTGTCTGGACAAATAACTGTTGCTGAGAGTGATACATATAAACACTTTTCTGGGGTTTTTCAATCAAACTTAACAAAACTAGTACATAAAACGTAGGCCTGTGTTCAAGTTGAGTATGATAGCCTATAAATAAGATTTCTTAATCCATCTTCAACCCAGGTGTCCCTACATTATAAACTGATGAAATTATCGGTAGATAATAGTATATGACACTTTAATATAAATCTATGAAGATTAAAAGCATACAATTACAAAAACATTGTTTCTTTATCGCCACGCCCTATGTGAGATATAACCTATTTTAATCTTTGCTTCGAGTGGGTGATAGTTTTGGGTGTGCAAAAGTTTAGTAAAATGGCGTTGTTAAAGTAGCTAATGCTGTCAATTTGTCATAAACTAATAATATAGTATTTAAATACAGGGTCGCCAACAAGATGATACTAGAGCTATATATATATAATGTCCATTCTGAATAGTATATATATATATATTCCATTCAGAATGGATACAATCCAGGATTTTGTGGATATAATGCAAATAATTACAGTGGATACAAATCGGGATTTTGTTAAAGTCGTTTATTTGAAAACTGTCAGAATGGATACAATTCAGGATTTTGTGGATAAATTATGAAAATGGATACAAATAAGATTTTTTATTTGTGGTGCTTGTTTAAGAAATGTCTGAATGGATATCATTCAGAATGGATACAATTCAGTCGTCTCATGAGATTTACGCCAAAAACATGGAGACACTATTATATTTCATTATATCTAATTTAATCTATCAACACTCCTTACGTAAGATTATTTTAGAATGTTTTCTAAAATGTTCTATTATATTTCATGTCAAACACTTCTAAGATAACCATTTGGAACCAGATTGTCAGATCCATTTGTAAAATATTTCAAGTTTTTGAAAAATCAGTCTTCAATAAACTACCGTTCAACGAATTTTTGCACAAAAACCAATTATATAGTGCTATTCGACAAGTCAAACAAATCCATGATCTGAATTTTAAACAAAATTGTTGGAACAATTTTTGAAAAAATTTTGAATTAAAAAAAATATACTCCTCAGCAAACTTCCCTCAATTGAAGAAGGGGTACGGGGGAAAAAACAAACATTTTGGGGTATGACCCTAAAATATCTTAATATAAAATTCTAACAAAATCCATCAAACTGTTTCGAATCCATAGTTTAGGACAGACAGACAGACATGGAGACAGGTATAACAAAGATACAGAATTGTAAAATCCACTTTTTTTGGAGTTCGTGTTCACATAAAACGTAAAATATGTGTCATAAACTAGAGATGGATTTTTTTCACGATCACAATACTTTCTCTTGATATGAAAAGTAAAAGAGAAACCGATCACTCATTTCCATCAGGTCCGCCCAAGGTGGTGTATTTGACACCAGTTCGTCAAACCGGACGGGTAGACATTAGTGAAGCGATGTAGGGGAAAGAGTAGAGTGTGTGTAGGGGATAGGATCGACACCCCCTCCATCTTCCCTCACCCCCCTCTTTCACAGCATGAGACCCACTTGGCGCAGTCCCCAAGCCGAAGACCGAACTCCACACACGTGCGAGGGACTAGGAAGCCATAGGGACCCCAGTGATCGCGTGTTTAGAACAAACCCACATACAATGTCTTTGCTTCAGTTTGTTGGGAGGGGGTAACCCACTACACATACTACAACAAATTAGACACGATCTCACACGCTAGCTTTGGTATTATTATTTCTAGCACCGCGTTTTACTGTCCGTTCGGGTTATACACTTATGTACTAATTACTCTAACGGTTTTAAGGATAAGAAGGCTATATTCATAGGAGATGTACCTACATTTACGTAGAGAGAGAGAGAGAGAGAGAGAGAGAGAGTGGAAAACAATTTTGGAAAAAACTCGATACACCCGACTGAGATTAGAACCTCGATCTTTCCGTCATCGACAATCTAGGGCAGTGGTTCTTAAACTTATTTTTTTTTTAGATTGTACCTCTTGGCCATGGCTAAAAGTCTAATGTACCCCCACGATAAAAAAAAATGTCTCTAAATGACAAATGTCAGGTAAATTAAAGGAAAAAATTTCGCCTCAATCCCCTCGAAAATTCCCCGCCACGTTTAGTTCTCTCTCTTTCTCCCCTTGTCATTTTGTCAATTTTACCTGGATAACTGCGCGCGTATTTCAGTTTGAGACTGACGGTCTAGTGCTAGAGAAACGCCATAGACCACACGGCCACCGAGGCAGGGTTTCTCGGAATTCTAGCAGAAATATTTGGTTAACCTACTTGTATCTGATCCACTCAGGCGCAGAAACGGGTGAAGTAAAAGCTATTACGATATGAATTCTCCAATAAAAATTGCTTATTGTAGACTAGTATTGTGAACCTACCTGTACTCATGTGCACGATCCCGGCTATGACGATGGTCACCAAGGCCAAAAGTTTGGCTGATGTGAACAGGCCTTGGATACGCATGGCCCATCTCACACTGAAACAGTTCACGGCCGTCAGAAGACCTGAGGACACAAATGAACACATTATTATTTTAACAGAGTATACCGTCGATAGCTGAGATACTATTCAATAAGGTATAGGAAAAGGGGCCTTTTGGGGAGTGGGGATACAAACTTTTTTTATTTCAAGAATTCAACGTGCACTTTATGAACCGACTGATTATATCAGCACAAGAGAATTTCTATGAGCGAGAGTGAAAGGGCCTACCTATTTTTACATATGTTCCAGGGTTCTTTTACATGCCACAATTGACATGGCATCCGACGGCTTTACTTACCCTCCAAAGGAGGTTGTGCTACGGATTTATCACTCAAGAAAAATCCGTTAACCCCGGCTGGGTTTAAACCCACGAACATCGGGTCCTGAGACGAGAAATGTACCTCAAGATCACCGAGGCTGACGGAAAACGCAAACCATTCAAAAATATATATAGATAAAGTCTGTTCAGCGTAGGAATTGTTTTCTGAAAGGCCTTTTTCCCTACCAGAAATCTATTATATAGTAGGATATTGGTAGGAAAAAAAACCTTTTAGAGGGTAATTCCTACCGTGAATGGCTAGTATATATATATTTTGCTCAACATTGATAACATTTTCACTATTATAATATTGTTATTAAATTATTAATATCACACCTTAGCTCAGTCTGTAGCGTGTCTGACTACTGAGCTAAGGGTCCCAGATTCGATCCCTGTCATTGCTGAAAAATTTATCATTGGTGAAAATGTGAGTTAACTCTTACGCAGTGATGAATTAACTGCTGGATATTGTGTCTGTTCTAGATTAAAGTTAGTTTATAAGTTGTATGTCTATATAAAAGAACAGTTCATAAAGTGTGCATTAAATAGGTCAAATAATTTAAAAAAAGTGGCAGTTGCAAATCACATGACTTACCGTATGAATATGCGCAAGTAGATTCTAGTAACTTTTCTAGCTGTTAGCTAAGGTTCTTTCTTTGAAAATAGGATTGTAGCAAGGAGCTTTGTGGCGCTGTTATAATTGATCATTTTCCTCCTTTTGCAGACAAGTCTTTTGTCTTTTGTCCACAAAAGACCATGAGGTCCAGCAGGGCCATATGGTGGCGACAGTTTTCATCTACGGACGAGTCACGAGTGTCCGGACTAAGACCTCTCTACGGGACATCATCCACTGACAAAAACTTCGGGACGATTCACTCAATTTCAAAACAGTGGCGTATTCTGAGAAAATTAATAGGTTTGATGTAGGCCTACTCGAAATAAAGCCTGTCCAGAATTGTTTTCTTTGACACCGTGTCTTACTACACGTTTGGGTTGTACGCCTATACACTAACTACCCTCGTGTGTTAGGGACTAGGAAGGCTATATTTAGATGAAGTGTACCGCATCTGCGTGGAGGGAGAGTGGAAAACCATTTTGGAAAATTCCCCTTCAGTAGACCCATGTGAGATTCAAACCTCAATCTCCCCGTTATCGGCAGTCCAGTTTACTGCGAAAGTAGCGTGTTAGACTATGAAGTAACCGAGGAGGGTGATCCAGAAATAATAATAATTACAATATTATAGAAGTAGCTGGCAAGTTTAATTGGTCACCAATTAAAATTATTATTATTATTATTATTATTATTAGCACCGCGTCTTACTACCCGTTCGGGTTATACGCACTTACGCTAATGTGCAAATGGTTGGGTGATTGTGAGATGAAATGGAGGACCTACAGTTTAACGTGGAATCCGAACCACGGTGGAGGCCTGGCATTCCTCACATTCACAAGAGGTCTTGTCAGAGGTGAAGGAAGGGTTTGGTAATCAGATAAATCTTTGCCGGGACCGAGGATTGAACCCCGGCCGCCAGCATAGAAGTCTGACACCTTACCCCTAGACCACCAGGTCACCTACCAATTAAAATAATTAACCAAAATTTATTGATATTAAATATATATATATATAGTTTGACTAACAATTTTTATCATTATTTTTGGCCAAAATAAGCAAACTACTGCTTCATTAGAAACAAAGTTTAATTTTCTACACATGGTGACATCAACAGTTGTTAAATATCTCTCATGAGAATAGCGGAATTAGATGAGAATTTTTTTAAATGAAGATAAAAAGTTGTCATTAATTTCCAGGACACCCTTGACACATTTTAAGAACTGTTGGTATCACTGTGTGAAGAAAACTAATCCCTATATTTGTACTGGAGCAATATTTTATTTTATTTGGCCCAAAAAATAAAATGTCTTGATATAGTAAAAACCCAGTGGGCTTGTTGTTTATTTTATAGTGAAACATCTTAATCGCATTCGTAGATCGATTAATATAATCAATTTCAAAATTAAATCAAGCAAGTAAGCTTCAAGTCACGCTAGTCACACTTGTCGGTGATAGGGTCAGGGTTCGAATCCGGATCAGGGCGTACTGGGGGGTGATTTTTCTTAAACAGTTTACCCCTCCTACCTCCACGCAAATAAAGCTACATTTCCCTCTAAACTTTACCTATCCTACAAAGTGTAATTAAATGGGAATAGCCCTGCCAGGTGACCGATCACCTCTGTGGTCCTGGCTTCGGATCAAGAGGTCCTGGGTTCGATCCCCAGCGCCGCCAGATATATATATGAGAAGCGGTGGGCCTGTAAAGGGTTTAAACTCAGCCCCGTGAGGACAAGCTACTTGAACAAATAAGTAGCAAATACGGTCTATAAAACTGAGACCAACGACTGGAGACTTAGCTGTGCTGACAACATGACACCCTCTATCCGCAGAAGCTAGCGGTATCTTCACCAGCAGACGCGGGCCTCTCTGCCGGTAGATATTTTGCGGGCCGACAACATGGAAATCCCTGGCGGGTAGTAAGATTCAATGTGAATAATAACTTAAAAACTAGTATATAAACGATTCTATGTTAAGAAAGGGTTACGATGGTCTCTAATATAAAAATTGGAGTCGAACCCTATACAAGTTTGGATATCACTGCTCTAATTTCTAGAAAATGAATGGAACGTGGAAAGATACGGATATCTTGTGAGGCCGTTTAATATAATTATCAGACCGGTATACATATCAGTATAACGTATCACTTTCACAAGACATACCAACTGTATGGACAGAAAATCAAACTGTCCAGTTTTAAAATATTATATCTTACTTGTGAAAGAGAGAGAGAGAGAAAAAAAACGCCCTCGTACACAATTTCTCATATATTATACTCGTGTTAGAGTTTGGAACATAATGATCAATACTCGTTTATCAATAAGCCAACCTTTGGTAGGTTTTCTTAGGAAAAACAAACATATTTTGATAAACAAACAAAATACTCTTCAGATATAATTTGGAACAAAAATTGCTTTAACTATTTTTTTATAGAAAAAACTTATTTTTCAATACTCCTCAACTTCTCAATCTCCATTTTGAATAAAAACTAGTCAAGAGTAATTTTTTTTAATGTTTCTAATTTTTCAAAAAACATTTATCAGCAAACTAATCTTAAATTAATGTTGTTCTGAAAAATGTTATCTACCATGTAAAACACTCCATAGATATTAATTTCTGAACAATATCGTTAAATCCATTTCCAAAAATTTTTAAATTTTCAAAAATCACTTAGTATCTGTAAAACTACCAATAATTTTAGGGTCAGTGGCACACCAAAGGTAAAATGGGGCGGTTCCTCCTTTCTCACAAATAACAAATAATTTTAATAAAAACTTAAAATACAGGAAGATGTGTTTAATTAATTTACTCTGCCTTTTTTATTCTTTTTTATTCTAATATTCGACTAATTTCAACAATTCGCCAAGCCAAGAGCACTCCAAATAATATATTATTAAGGCATCTAGTTCTCAAAAATGTGCCCAAAATTCAAGGCCGTATCCAGAAACTGTTGGTTTTATAAAAATATATTTCATATAAAAGTTTTGTATTTTTAATAGAACTACGATTTTGCAATGATAAGATATTTAGTATCTCAATTAGTTGCGGAGATACGGAAATATCCGTTTCTGTAAAGTACCCTAAAATTCATTTTCATGGTAAAATTAAAATAGTCATTTTATTTATAATCTTAATCAACACCTAGATAAGAATTTTAATCAAAATCGTTAGAGCCGATTTTGAGAAAATAGATTTTTTTCTCTTTTCGATTTTTACTAAACTACTCTTAATCTTAGAGTTAAATACCCACACAAACAGACGTCATTGCAAAAACCAATTTTTGGGGCTAGGGGGTTCATGAGACATCGACATCCATTAACAACTTGGGTTAGATTTTTTTTACGGTCACAATACTTTACCTTTAGTGTTCGAAAAGTTATATTGGTTTTATAAATAGACCTACATGTTTGCAATGATAAGTAATTTCATATCTCAAATAGTTTCGGAGGTATGATAAAAAATGAGAATTTACTCATCAGACCGGAACCCTTAAGGTAATGTAACCAAAATATTGAGAGTAGCGATTTTGTTTGGAATATTTATAAATGTTTTGAAGTGAAATTTAATCAAAATCTTTAAAGCCGATTTTGAGTACATCGATTATTTCTCTTTTTGCCCTTCAGTAAACTACCCTTAATGTCAGGGTTAATCAAAAACTCCTTGGGGCAACCCTAAGAAAACCCTAGATACCAAGTTTTATCCCAATCGGTAAAATAGTTTAGGCTCTAGTTGAAGGTACAGAAAGAAGGAAATTCAAAAACCACTCTTTTCGGATTCGGGGAGTCATAAAACGTCGAGATTCATCAAAATCTCGAGTTCGATTGTTTTGACAATCACAATACTTTCTCTACCTGTAAAATAGCGAGAAATTAAATATATATTTAAACAGCTCTAGAACCTATCTGAAGTGTTTTTATGGCAACATAACACCCTAACTGCTGGAGGCTAAGAAAAATTCTAAATATTAAACACCTCTAAAAGCTCTTTGAAGTGCTTTTTATGGTAAGACAGCCCCCTAATTTGTATTTGTATCTTAATTTTGATATTGTTTTAACCATAAATAAACCATATATATTTTTTCATTAGATTTCGGGNTTGCCAAAATTTTATTTTGTCTTATCTATGATATTTCACGGGATGTATATTTTGTCTATGTTTTGGTGCCAGAGAGGAATAAATGAAAGAATTTAAGATGTTATCTCACTTAAAATAATAGCAAACCTGTCATTCTTTTTTAACAAGCGCGTTTTATTACCTGGTCAGGCCATACGCATATAATAACTGTGATAATTACTCTAATGGAGTAGAGGTAACCTACTTTAATTTGCATGAAAAGAGATTGGGAAACCATTTAGGAAAAAACACCCTGAATAGACTCGACAGGGATTCGAACTATAATCTCCCCGTCATCAGCAGGCCAGTCTAACATGAGAGTGACGCCTTAGACAATTCTTCGTTTTAATTATTTGATAGATGATTAAAATAGTAAATTAATTATTTGGACATTTTTAGGGAAGTAAATAAGTGTAAGTAATATAATATATGTAATTAACAATGTCTAGTTTAATCTTCATATGAGTGCGCAATAATCTTTATTTTTACTATTCATTTGCAAATATTTTGCTCCGTCAAGCGTAATTTGTCATAACACCTTAACAACTCTTTTGTAATACGATACATGGTTTATTGTCTTTAGTCGTCAAGTTCCAGTAAACTTACTCAAAACTAGTAGCATTTGTAAAACTAAATAATATACACTAGAAAACCCAATAATAAATTGCACTATACTTATGTGCTGTACTAATGTACTTGTGTGTTGATTCAGTCATTATATCAACCTTTACACAAAACTACTTATTTTCATTATTAAAAAAGCTTATACATAAAGGATGTACTCAGAAAGTTCCTATTTTGAAAATACTTAAAAGAGGAAGCAGCAAATTCAGAAAACTACAATTTTTTTCGACAACACTTTATTAAGTTCCACCAAACCAATTTCAATTATTTATATATTGTAAATAAAAACATTTACTTATAGAATTAACTGTACCATAATTTCGATAGCGAAGCCGAAATACAAAACTAATTTTTTTTACAGTTCTAATGAAACGTTTTAAATTTACCTACCCGCTTCGACGTGGGTGTGGTCTAACGCGCTACTCTAGCAGTAGACTAGACTGCCGATTACGGGGAGATTGAGGTTCAAATCTCGGTCGTGTGTTCCGAGGTCTTTGGGTTTCCACTCTCTCTCCACGCAATTGCGGGTATACTTCCTTTAAATATAACCTTCCTAAACTTTAACATCATTAGAGTAATTAGTACTTAAGCGTATAGCCTGAACGGGTAGTAAGACGTTGTGCTAAAAAAAAGACTTTATAAAGGAAAGCTTACATGCTATATCGATACCGCATACCCCTACGAGTTGAGAGTAATAGCTCTAGTTTGCCGCCTCGGTGGCGTAATTAGCTAACGCACTAGTTTCGTGTTGATCTCGACTGCTGAGGACGGGGAGATTGAGGTTCAAATCTCGGTTGGGTGAACTGCGCGTGGTTTTCCCTAAATGGTTTTCCACTCTCCCTTCACGCAAATGCGGGTTCACTTCCTCTAAATTAAAACTTCCCAATTCCTAATCCATTAGAGTAATTAGTACATAAGCGTATAACCCGAACGGGTAGTAAGATGCGTTGCTAAATAAAAATAGCTATAGTCCAATTTTCGTAGTAGTAGTTTTAAGTACTATTTCCCACGGGCCGCTTTCAAGTGACAGTGTATCACCACGGAGTTGTAGTAAATGGAGCCTTTCACACGGGGTAGGACACGGATTATGTGTGTCGACTTTTCCGTTCGCGCTCAACAGAATCTGTGCCCGAGCCAAAGGAAACATCTGAGCTTTCACACGAGACACAATATGTCTTCGATATGGATGAGAAGGCTCGCCAGGTGCTCGAACCAGGGCCTCTAATTTTGAAACCTGCGAGTAGCGAGTCGCTAGCGTATTTCTCTCATCTCGCACACAATCTCGCAAACCCCTAATTTTGAAACTTCTGCGCTGCGAAAACTGACGTCACACGATCGAATAGCGAGCGGATTCTACTCGCCAGCCTCACACCGTGCGAGACAGGCCTTGTCTATCGAATAGGCAGTAAAATAACAAAATGGATGCCATCCCCCTCTTCGGTTGCAGCTTTCTGAGAGTGATTTTGTTGAAATAAACCTACCATGGTACAATATAGGTTTACAGAAAAAAATAATATGATTGCTTTGTACACTTTATACAATCCTTCAATAGAAATATTTGTTTGGGTGAAAACATAATTATATATTATAATTTTTTTAAGTTTCCTTACTCGTCAATTTGGTCAAGTCGGTATAGTGACCGTCTCATGATCTAAGGTTCGCGTGTTCAAATCCTTGCAGTCCATTTTTTTAAAATTTATCATACTTTAAACTTTAATATTAAATTATCGTATTAGTAAGCATTTAATATGTTTTAAATATATTTTATAGAAGTACACAAAGTATTTGAACCTAAGTAGACTAACATAATAGTCCTTAAAAATAATGTGAAAAGGTATTAAATTAACAACGCTAGGCCTACATTAATTTTGAAATTTTGTATGTAGGTGATTACTTAAAAATTAAATTAATGGGGTTTATGACATAAATTGTACATATTTTAAAATAAGGCTACGTAAGCTAATTATTATACGCATAGTAAAAAATTTTAGGGTATTTTTGTGTTTTAAAAATAGTTGCGAAAATAAAATAATATATTACTGAATTCTAATTACAAAAACTTTTTTTAAATTCAGACAAAAAATTAAAATATTATAACCGGGACGGGATTGAACTCGTGAAAACCCGAGTTTGGGTCAAGCACGCTACCAAGTGTACTAAAGTGGATAGTTCTTAAGAATATGGTTTTACTTCTAGTGATATAACTTTGAGAACATTTTGAGTCAACAAGCTTAAACGTATACAACTGGAAGATGGTTTCCCTATGAAACGAAACAAATCATTGTATATGATGCACTCAATACAATAATATTGTTTACTTTCAGTTACGTATCTTGTACAATGGCGGGTTGTAGCATCTCATCGCCTCAATCCTTTGGCACGTCATGATTTTACAGTGTTGTCGGATTGAAAACTCAGTCGCAAGCGAAACAACACTACACCGACTCGCACGACAGTAGAAACCTTTCAAAATTAGCGCTGTTTCAATACAGCCTGCGATTTGCGAGTTCATAGGTTGCGAGTTGGCTCGCAAGCGAGTATTTTCGCAAGTTTCAAAATTAGGGGTCCAGGCCTGATACCAAGGTCGAAGCGCTGCCCCCCCACCCCCCACTCCTCTCTTTCTGATATTCGTATTCAGTGGTGGATAAACCTTATTTGTTTATGAAGCAGTTATCAACAACAACAACAAATAATCCTCAAGCATAAAATATTCAGAACATGTTTACTGTGTCCTTTGTATGGAAATTTGAAAAAAAATCAGATTCTTATATAATTTATTCAAGTGGCCCTTCTCCACTAACATTTTGAAATTTGAGTGACCCTAGAAGATGTTTTAAGTAGGTTTCCCCTAGAATTTTTTTTTTTGAGAATTGGATGACTGTAAGTTATTTAGAGTGTCCACGCCTGGGAAACCTTTGAAAATTATATGTTTCTAGAAGTTATTTGGAATTTTATACAAAGCCATATTTCATTTTCTTGTTCGAGAATATCAGAGGGAAGTGAGATAAATCTAAAAGGGGACAAGTTTTTATCCAGAGGAGGAATGCACCTTCTCCCCCTGCTCCTACATCAATTATTGACTTTAGTTTGGGCGTTAAAAAAAAACTTTGTTGCAACTTAAAAAAAATCTTTAATTTAACTGCTCACTGAAATGCTACGCACATGCTGAAGTATTTAAATTGAACCTTATTTACCACCCTACACTCTTTGTGTGCCAAATTTAGTTTCAGTACAAAAATGATAAGAATCCATGAACTTTCCAAACACTCCGAAACGAAGGAAAAGACTGGACCGAACCAATGTTATAAATGTGAAAAATATCTGTAAGTCCTTCTCGAGGAAAACCCATCTTGGGTGGTCTGTTCTGTCCTTTATTATAGAAAGGCTCTTTTATTGCTGGTCATTCATATCTTATTTTCTATTTTTTTTCTAATCTTGTTAATTTAGAAATCGGCCCCGCGCCCCTAGAAGTCCCGGTATCATGATAACAATAGTACCCCCTCATGGCGGGCCTGTGGATAAGTTTATTTGTACAGTACAAGCACATCCTCCATATTCGTATCATTCTTTCGTAAAGATTCTTCAAGGATATTGAACAACTTATCAAAAGACTTTTATGACATCCTGAAATAATTGAAAAATTGTTTTTGATCTTGCCGATGTATATAAAGGATAAGTTAGCTTTGAAGTGTCGATGGGGTGCACCCATATCTTACAACTCCTTTTCTTCTTTCTCTTTAGCGGCAACAATACCGCTGAAGCGTTCACTGGATGGCTTTCATCCGGCTCTCATGTGATCACTCATGGGAAAGGCAGATTTTTGTGACGCCAAAATTTAATAGATCTACTTTTACATATTCATATGTCAAGTCATATTATCTGCAGCTGTCACTTTTGATAGATAATATCAAAACCTATAGAATAGCATTAAAAATATTGTAAAATTCTATCACTGTTGAATTGAAAATTTGTTTTTCTTTTCTTTTTATTTTCATTTAAATTTGGACTTTATCTTAAAATAATGAATACATGAGAAATATATTTGAGAGAGCCATCCGTCGATGAACAAAACTACCCAACTTTGACTTTCAGTGTAGAAGAGAATTACTATTAATTGATTTTCTATTAAACCAGTGGCGCAAAGTATTCCGCCTTCCAAATGACCACTCATCATAAATCTCAATCAGGATCGTACAAAGGATATCATGCTGTGGGTGGGATGTTGACTTGAAATGTCACGGAGCGTTAAGCATTGGGACATCAAATATGATGGTTACAGCGAGGAAATTTTAAGGTGGGAGTGTAAGACAAGCGAGTTAAAAGGCGGTTCTATTATTTATATCAAAATATTTTTTGGCCTAAATAAATAACATATTTTTCCGTTAGAAACACAGGAGTTTAATTTTCTTCACATGGTGATATCAATAGGTGTTGAATATTTGTTTGCGGCATTAGATGAGAAACTTATTTAATGTATAGAAAAAGTTGTCAATAAATTCCAGTACATCTTCGACATATATTCAACAAATGCTGATATCACCATGTGAAGAAAATTAAACTATACATTTGTAATGGAAACTAATTTGATTTATTTTGACTAAAAAAAAATATCTTTTGATATAAAAACTCCAAAAATACTGCCCTTAACTCAAGTTCCCTAAACTCTCACCCTAGAATGGCCCTGGAACTCTCAGTTTTACTATTTATAGGATTCGACTTTCCAATCCAATTTGTCTTTTCTTTATATAATCAAGCGGAGTGGTTTTTTTTTGGGTGTCCATGTTTCGCTTTGATAAATAATATATTAACTTTAAACAGTTAATTATATAATAATATTCGCACCAGTAGGCACGTAAGGAAAGGCATCAGTCTCATCTTGTTTGGTTTCCTAAATGGGTTCTTAGTCTTTTCTAGACCCTTAAGAAAAAATCTGCTGCTACCCTGAAAACACGACAGGAATGATACCTTGATTATTTTTTTAAATTAACATTTGGAACACCTTTTATAAAAAAAAACATTTTTACGTTCGACATTAATAACATTTTACTACATTCTTAGTGTTATTTTATTGGTTTTAATTATATGTATCAAAAGTGACAACTGCGGATCATATGACATGACGCATGAATACGTGAACTTGTATCTAGTGGTAAGAAAATTAGGGTAGGGTATATGTAGAAAATTAAATGAAGCAGTATTATAAAATAATATACTCTCTACTTTCCAAATACTTAAAAGTACAGTTAATAATAAATAATAGAAGTTATATATATAAATATTAAAAGCTTAGCACCACGTATTTACTAACCGTTCGGGCTGTACACTAATCGGTTATGAATAGGGAAGGTTGAATATAGAGGAAGTGAGCCCACATTTGCGTGGAGGGAGATTGGAAAACTATTTAGGAAAAACCACCCCCAGTTCTTCCGAGCGAGATTCGAGCCTCAATATCCCCGTCCTCGGCAGTCTAGCTCAACATGAAACTAGGGCGTTAACTAACTAAGTCACCAAGGCGTGTTAACATTAATATAGTGAAAATATAATTTGATGGTAGAACATGTTAAAGGATTAGCGGATTGTTTCAACGACAGCATATAAGGTATAAATTTGAATAAACTTTGTTTTAAAGTGGTCTATTTGGTCAGATATCCTGGATACGGATCTAGAAGTACCGGATTCAATTCCAGGCACTTCCAAATTTTGTCTGTGAAGCAGTGTGTCTATAACTGTGTCTAACTCAGGCCCGTGAGGACAAATTAGAATCTAGTTGAATAAATAAGTAGCATCTCCGGTATAGAAAACTAAGATTAATGGTCGGAAGGTTCGTTGTGCTGACCACATGACACCCTATATTCGCAAATGTTAGTACTATAATCACTGATGTTGGCGGCCTTTCGGTCGATATAACTTTATCGTGGGCTCAAGCTATAGAGCTATTTTATTATTTATAACAACATTGAAAACACAGAAGTGTATATAATACAGCTACCTATAATTATTATTAAAAATAACATTAAATGAAACTAAACAGTTCAATTGAAATAAAAAAAACAGCAATCGCATTTCATACAGATATATTTAATACAAGCAGTATTTTATTGCATCTAGTACAGGGATTTTATAATATTTCAACGATGCTAAATAAACAAGATATGATATATACTGATCTGCGATGTCAGTACCAGTTTCAAAATATTATTGACTCAAATAAAACTGTAAAAATGGAGCTAGTATGATGAATCGCGCCCATTTGACCACCATCGGGTCATTTACAACAGTCATCGACTAAAGTTCATTCACGGTAGGATTTGACTTCTGAAAGGCCTTTTTCCCTACCAGAAATCTACTATATAGTAGGATATTGGTAGGAAAAAAGACCTTTCAGAGAGTAATTCCTACCGTGAATGGAATATAAGTTTAAAGTCCATACGAATATTACTGAGGAGAAAAATCATCTAAATCAATCTTTTTTTGTTTGGAGGCAGTACTTAAATTACGTAAGACTTTATTTTCCTCGTGATTTTTGACCCCCACCTCTCGACCCTTTACCCCGATTTCCCATCCCCTCCTCCTTAATCTTATGTAATTTTTTTACGATTTAGTAAATTAAATTATTTTAATCGTTTGATTATTTCTAGACGTAAGAATTTTAGTAACAAAGCGAGTGACAAAAAGATAAATTAGATTTAGTCTCATTATAAACATTGATAACAAAACCTACATAAGATGTATTCTGACACCCCCCTCCCCTTCGTAAGAAAATGTAAGCAAATAATGAAAGCCCTTTCCCCTTTATTCAAAAAATTCCCACGTAGTTTAAGGACGACTCCATGTCCAAATTACAGGGTTGTACAGTCCAATTTTCATAGGAATAAACTTAATCTGACAGATATAAAAGTCTCCTAGATCTACCGTATTTTCACGTATTCATACGTCAAGTAATGTGATCTGAAGCTATTACTTTTGGTAGATATTATCCACATATATAAAATAGCAATAATAATATAATAAAATTTAATCCATGTTGGCCACCAAAAAAAGTTTGTAAAAGATAAGTTTCTAAAAGATCCTTCATATTAAAATACTTTATGAGTATATGTATTTTTATAAACATCTCAATCAATTAAAAAGAGCCAGATTTCGAAAAAAAAAAGCAGTGGTGTCATCAAGGCTTTAAAATATGGGGGGAGGGAACCCATCCAATCTCATTTAAAGCACCCCTTTACCCCTGCCCTATTCCCTTTTAAAATAAGGACAATACTGACAAAATAAATATACACTAGCCATTAAGGACGTTACCTACCTGTGACGTCACGCCAGCTTAAAATATGATTTCCCATGTTAATTAATCTACGTTTCAATCAGCGAGTTTTAAAGATTTAATGTTAAAACAAAAACCACTAATTCTTAAATAATTCTAAAAAAATAGTCCTACAGTGTCATATTATTATTATTATTATTATTATTATTACTATTAGCACCACGTCTTACTACCCGTTCAGGTTGTACGCACTTACGCTAATGTGTAGTGGTAGGGTGATTGTGAGATGAAATGGAGGACCTACAGTTTAACGTGGGATCCAATCCGAACCACGGTGGAGGCCTGGCATTCCCCACATTCACAAGTTGTGATTAATACACGTCTTGTCAGAGGTGAAGGAGGGGTTTGTCAATCAGATACTGTGCCGGGACCGAGGATTGAACCCCGGACTCCAGCACAGAAGTCCTACACCTTACCCCTAGACCACCAGGTCACCTACAGTGTCATAAAATTATTATTTCTATCTTTAAGTAGTTTTTTATAAACGTCTTTTTTTATATCATCTATAACTTTTGACTATTTGTCTTGGTCATGAAAATGTACTCTAGGATTCTTCCTGTCAAGTTGTAGATTTAAAGAGTCAATGGTAGAATATGTCCATCTAGAATAGGAAACAAGAAAAAAGGGGATTTTAAAAATTAGGTCAATGTTTACAAGGAGCAAATATTAAAATGATTGTGTAAACTCGTCAGAGGAAGAGGGAAAGGAGTTATCAGTACATAAACAAGAGCCCTCTCAAGGTGATCTCATTTTCTTCCCTCTCTTCCTATTTCGTATATTGGCGTCTAAGCAGGGCTTAGACTGCTTGGGTGCGTCTAATTAAGATGCAATCCACCTCGTAAAATAGCTTCGAAATCCCCAAGTAGACAACGTTGTTAAAACAACCACTTAAATAAAGAATAACCAGATAATATCGATAAAAAAAAATCCCATTATTTATCTTACAGCTACCGAAATTGACATGATATGTCAAAAGTGACAGCTGCAGAGCACATGATTTTTGAGTACGGATTTATTTAATAAAGCAATTTGGTATGTTTAAAAAAAAGTTTATTCCTACTGTGATCTGATCGCACACTAGCTTGTATTGTTGAACCGCTGGTGGAGAAATAATGAGAAGATGGGGGAAGGGGGGTTGATGTCTACATTGTTGTCAATTTAAGGTGCTGGTTTAATAAACAATGGGGCTCACAGCTAAAGGCGACGTCAAATGTTTATATGGCAACAATGTAGCAAAATGCGACGTTTAACGTTACCATGGTAACGTGTGATGTGTTATTAAAAGAGATTATCTGTTTTTTTATCTTTAATAGTAATATAAATGCCATGCTTATGTTAAATATCGACATAAGAGATAATTTAATTTATTATTATTATTATTATTATTATTACTGTTCCCCATCACGTCTTACTACCCATCCGGGCTATTCGAATTTAATTACAAAACAAGGTAGAAGTTTAGAGGAAAATGCACCCAAATTTGGATCGTGGGATGGAGGACTAATAGAAAACCATCAAGGGAAAAAACCACATTCAATAAACCTGTTCTGAGATTCGAACTCCGACCTGACAATGGCGTGGTCCATTATAATGTTAGAGAAGACGTGATCTTTAATATTAAAAAACATTTGAATACGTACTTCCTCATTCGTAAACACTAACTTATCTAAGGTAACCGGTCCCGTGGTGTAGTGGTCAGTACACCTGGATACTAGCCTAAGGGATCCCGGGTTCGATTTCCGGCTGGTATATTGGGTATTTTACCCGAAAGAATTACCACAACGATCACCAGGGTTTGAAATTTCCGCTGGTTCCACACCCTAACACTCACCATCACCATAATCTCATAGGGACATGGAAAGAGCCTCCACGGAAAGGATGTACAATTAATTTAGTACCTTCACCTCTGACAAGACATTTTGTGAATGTGAGGAATGCCAGGCCTCCACCGTGGTTCGGAATCCACGTTAAACTGTAGGTCCTCCATTTCATCTCACAATCACCCTACCATTACACATTAGCGTAAGTGCGTATAACCCGAACGGGTAGTAAGACGCGGTGCTAATAATAATAATAATAATAAATTTAGTACATTCGGGCGTCCCCTGGACAAAGTACATTAGTACCAGCTAATCTTTCCTCTACAGGACTACGAATGATGTAGCTTAGGCGCGTAATATTAATATATTATCTAAGGTATACTACCCTAAGAATGTATTATAAAAAGAAAATTAAATTAATGAATTAAAACCTTTTCCTCTAGTCATACTAGTGTATTTTTAAAATTAGATACTTAACTTAGCTATGAAAATCAACACAAAAAGTATAGGAAAAAAAATCTTCCATGGAGTCAGCCCTCAAGTGAGCTATATACTCCATTCACGGTAGGAATTACTCTCTGAGAGGTCTTTTTTCCTACCAATATCCTACTATATAATAGATTTCTGGTAGGGAAAAAGGTCTTTCAGAAAACAATTCCTACGGTGAACAGAACTTTACATACCGGCGGCCAGGGCAAAGTTAGTGCCAACACTTGTGGATAGAGGGTGTCATGTGGACAGCATGATGAACCCTACGGCCGTTATCTCAATCGATGTAATTACGGAAGGGACCACAATTTAACTATTTTAAATCATTTGAAAAGTGACGCCTGAGCAGAGGAATCGAACACGGGACCAGGCCGTGTTCAGGTGTATTTTTTTTTTTTTTAAAGTACCAATTTTATATTTAGATGCGGATATAATCGTAATTAATAAAACATATAGCCTGGCTATTTAATCCATCACTGTAGGAATAGTTTTAGAATTATTTAATAATTTATGGTTTTTGTTTCAACTCTATGTACATTGTATATTTAAAACAAGCTGAATAAAACGTAAATTAACTAGCATGGGGGGTGACCTGGTGGTCTAGGAGGTAAGGTGTCAGACTTCTATGCTGGCGGCCTGGGCTTCAATCCTCGGTCCTGGCACAGATTTATCTGATTACCAAACCCTTCTTTCACCTCTAACAAGACATCTTGTGAATGTGAGGAATGCCAGGCCTCCACCGTGGTTCGGATTCCACGTTAAACTGTAGGTCCTTCATTTCATCTCACAATCACCCAACCATTTCACATTAGCGTAAGTGCGTATAACCCGAACGGGTAGTAAGACGCGGTGCTAATAATAATATTAATAATAATAACTAGCATGGGAAATACTATGTTGACCTGTCGTGTCATCACAGGTAAAGTTTGTTCAGCGTAGGAATTGTTTACTGAAAGGCCTTTTTCCCTACCAGAAATCTATTATATAGAAGGATATTGGTAGGAAAAAAGACCTTTCAGAGAGTAATTCCTACCGTGAACGTAGTATAGGCAAGGTCCTCACAACACTCACATAAACAAGAGGCCGCCAGTAGCCGAACCGCGTTCTCCGGCGGGTGGCAATCCGGGAAGAAAGGTTTGGCGGCGTAGTAGGCGAACGTGAGCGCAACAATGGCCTGCGTGGTAGGTCTGATGATCAGTAGGGCCACCCACAGCTGAAGAAAAGCCGGCAGGGGCCCGAACGCCTCCATGATGTACGCATAGTCCCCGCCGGACCTCGTAATGCAAGTCCCCAACTCGGCGAAACAAAGGGCACCAAGGGTCGAGAACACCCCGGACATAAGCCACACCAATAGAGACACGCCTACGGAACGGGTGTATTTGAACACCCCTGAAGGGGACACGAATATCCCCGAACCTATGATCGTACCTACAATGAGAGCCACGCCGTTCGGTAGTGTTATCTTACGTTTCAACACTATCCTCTCACCTTCCGACGAACACGTGGCGGCGCCTTTACCCGAATCTCCCGCACTTTTGTAGCCCATGTTTGTTGAACAGTCTATATGAGTCGAATCACTTTAAAATATTAACCTATAACATATGTTTAAAAACCGTCGCAGCTATCGTTCGTTACTTTTAAAAACGTGTTCGACAAGTAGTTAAAACACAAGTTACTTCATCTCCCCCTCGCCGATTACTCGTTAAAAAAAACAGGAACTGAGTGAACCCCTAGCTCCCGTTGTGTCGAAGTTGTGAACGAAGAAAACAGTCAAAGCCGGCAGGCAGCTCGATGCTGTTTCAGAATATTACACGTTACTCGAGGGGGCCTTGTACGCATGCGTCGTTTCCCTTTCCTCCTTTTCTCTCTCTCCCACCCTCCAAACAGCATCATACTCGGACCTTAGCGTTTATCTTGCCAACCACGCAGAAAAAAAAAGCTGTCGTCACCTGTGCTTTTGGTTGCATCATTCATGAGTCTTGATGATAGTTTGTGCATTAAAATGATTATGATATGTAATTTAACAATTAAATTTTCCGTATTTTAATGAATATATTAAAAAAGACAATTCACTGTTGTGATTATTTTGATATAAACATGGACAGTATTAGTTTGTAAAATTTATACCGGTTTTGTTTCTTTTTATTGAATGTTCTTTGTACCTTTGTGAGGCACAACAAATATTAATAAGTAATAATAAATACTTGGCAAAACCAAAAATGCACATCCCTTTATTTGCGATTTTTTTTTCAAGCATATAACTACGATTTATACTTAACTATTTAAAATAAAAACACACTGTTTTGTTGTCAAACTGTTTTATGTAGAATTTCTAACTTGACGAAAGATAGGCATTTTTTTAGATCGAATTGACAACAAATTGAGACAATTTTTTTTTCTCTTTAGGGTATGTTGGGTTTCACCCAAAAAGTAGATATAATTCAATTGACTTCAACATTTTACTAAACGAATTATAAACGTGAGGATAAATAATTTTGTACTGTCCAAATAAATATTTTTAATACGTATATATTATAATATATAATGTGAAAAAACATTTATATATATATATAATTCTCCTAAGGTTGTATTATATATATATATATATATATATATATATATATATATATA
>CABEEJ010001724.1:66657-139749 GCA_901482245.1 Timema douglasi
AAAAAAAAAAACAGCATATGTCTGAAAATATAGGGTATATTGAGTATACCTTAAACAAATTAATGATTTTTTTATATTACATAGGATTTACAAAAGTTAATTTTTTATTGGAGTAAGTTATAGAGTCTGGTTTTGATCATAAGTAACTTTTAGAAAATACAACTATGGCATCAATATTTTCAATTTTATAAAATTAAAACTAATATGTAACCTGGTAAAATTTGGTCATTTTTTCTTGTAAAACACGATGTTTGTATTTTATAAAAGGCTCTTTCTATGAAAATTTGACTGTAGGCTTAGTTAGAATTTTCGCTCCCAGGTTGTTGTCGTGTCAATATATTAGGCGTACGATTGCTAGTACTGTATTTGAAATTTTAGTGAAACGTGGGTTGTTCTATGTTAAACAAGTTTATAATAGTATATGTGTTTTTTTGACATATGTGTAAATAAAAGCACGTTAAATACCTGAAATAATAAAATACACAACTATAGCCCACACTTACGACAGGCTAGGTTCTAGAACTGTCGTATCTATAAAATCGTTGCAGCTTAAAACCCTTTTTTTTCACTTATCAATGCATGCACTCCACTAAAATTGTCATACACACATCAAACCTAACAGCCATTCCCTTACGGCCTAGGTAAAAGACTGCGCATGTGACTTAAAAATATATATTCGTACTTAATCCATTCTCACTAATCTTCTCCACACTTCCCTATCCTTGCATACGCCTTTAGTTTTAACAACATCCATACGCAGAGTCATACATGCTACTTTATTCTTAAACTTTTAATGTTTCTCTTTTTCACACATTCATCTACAAGATTTAGCCACGTATTTCATGGCCAACCACTTCCTTTTGATCCACACACACACTCTACCTTCATATATTTGTTTCGTCACTCGAACCACACTCATTCTCTCAACATGCCCAAACCAACGTAAGACACTTCTTTCACATTTATCTATAGTATTCCCTTTTAAACCGCACTCCTTCAGCAACCATTCGTTACCGACTCTGTCCATATGATTTTTTTCCGCGTATAATTCATATATATCTCATTCTAAACGCATTCACCCTATTCTTGTGTTTCTTCTGACATTTGTAACTAAAATAACACTGTAGAACTTACATTTCGAAAAATGTTAATCATTAAAATCACTGAGCACTGATCTGAGTGGTAGAGAAATGTTACTAAAGTGTAAACTTCAGGTCATAGTGGCAAAAAGAACGTCGCGCTGGAGGGAGGTAGGGGGGTCAAGACCCCCCTCCCACCCAATGTGGCGGGGAAATTTTTAAGAAGAGTTGAAATATTGAGTTGGGAAATTTTGTAATTACTATGTACCATAATACTTTCGATTATGAAAGTTCTTTCTCCAAATTTTTAATTTCCCAACTGTCGATCCCTACTCTTCAAAAGTTCCCAACTTAATAGCTCATCAAACATTTAAAGGAAATATATATTGTATAGAAAGATTAACCAAGCTGTCTAGTAGTTCCGTTGTCACTGCCTAATAACTTTAAAGCTACTACTATTAGGCTTAAGAAGGTTAGGTATTGTTTTAAGTTGATAACTTTATAAATCCTGGAGATTTAACGAGCCAAAACTTGCTATTTTTCCTACCCACAATTATGGTGGGTGTAAAAATAAATAACAATTTAAATTTGAAAAATCCATTATTAACAAATAACACTTTGACTTGAAAAATCTATCATTAACTAACAACACTTTAATTTGAAAATTTTATCATTAAAAATAACTTTAAAAACACAGTTACCCAAGAGCTCGATTCAAGGTCCAATTATCACCTCAAATTCTACCATTTTCCTAGGGGAAAGCCCTCCTGGCCCTCCTATTCAATACCCCCAAACCCCTTGGTGCTCCTAAAGTTCCCCTTATAACCTGGTCACATGAGAATTTTTTTTAAATTTCAGAATACCTAGAGTTGGGAAATTTATTGTCTCACCCGACGCCCTCAAACATGTTTCGTGTGATACCCTTGGGTGGCCGTTTAAAGGCATCATCGTAAGAGCAAAGTGGCAAGTTATGACGCTATTTTAATCTCCGCCTGATGTTTATGTAATCAGTAACACAATACTGTAATCCATATTGCATACCACTACTTTTTAAGGTTGGGGATGCAGAGAACGGGAGAAAAGGTTAGGGTTTTTTGCAGTTTTTATGGTAAAACTTTTTTTTTTTTGCTAAAATAAAATATTTCTCCAGTACATAGAGTTTAATTTCTTCACATGATGATATTAGCAGTTACAGTATAGCGGTTTTATATGATAAATTTATTATATGAAGAGAAAAAGTTGTCATTAAATTCCAGGACACCCTTGACAGATATTCAACAACTACTAATATCATCATGTGATGAAAAATTAAACTCTATGTTTGTATGGAAGAAATATTTAATTTATTTTGATCAAAAAATAATTTGCAATAAAAACTGCAAAAAAACTGGGGTTTTTTTTCGTTTCCTGCAGCCCCACCTTAAACTAAAACAATGAGTAAGAGAGTCAAAGTCAGGTCAATTTCAAATTAATTATGGCTGTGCTGTATAAATAAGTGTACAACACAGGCATATATTCAATTTATAAATTTATATGGAAGTTATTTCATTGTAATTTATCTTTATGAATATGATTTAATGTTTTTTAAATCGATTTAAAAAACTAGTAATTCACTAATATAATACTTTATACGGCTTCATTCGTAACTATAAGGTAATTTTGCATATTCTAAACATCGCTGGTCTGATACAATTAATTATACTAGCGTTTTCTGACCTCCATAGCAATTTGTTGCTGTTATTTTTGACTGTATTTTGGAAAATTAAACAAATGAATATATTTTTTTAACATTACCAGTAACTAAACAATACTATTGTTTTATTCTCTCCCCCTTTATCTAATGGATATAAATTTATTATAAATATTATCTAAGACGTCAGACTAACAAATTAATATATGTCCAGTGATGGTTAAGATCGAAGTTAAAATTTTGCCCAGATGAAATAGAGGTGCTTTTCCAAGTTTAATTGATTAGTGATGGTTTCCCTAACTCTTCTCGAGCAAATTAAGGAACACCTTATCTAAAACTACCCTTATCGTCGCGATACTTTAGATAAAGGCATTAAAATAATGGTGTTAAAATTCACTAGGGGGAAAATCAATCAAAACTAAATTTGATAATTACTTATAGCCCATTTATTTACATTATCATACAGAGAAATTATTGCTATCGTGTACATCTATGACATGAGGGATGTTGAGATATGTGTTCCCAAACTCACCTACTTTTCTGTATGTATGACTTTGGGGTTAAAAACAAAATAACTTGCTGGTTAAATATAGCTTGGTCATACATAGAGAAAAAAAATTGTTATTCTAATAATATCTCCTAAAAAATAAGGATATTTGAGCGACGACTGATTTTTGAAAATTTGAAATTGCTAGAAACTTACTTGAACGGTTTATCTCAAAATTAGTATCTGAATTGTGTTTTACATGAAAATTAATACTGCATACTCTTTCTTATTTTTAAACTTGAACGGTTTATCTCAAAATTAGTATCTGAAGAGTGTTTTACATGCTAATTTATACTGTATGCTCCCTCTTTTTTGGGGGGAGAGGTAGGGGGGAGGAACTCACTTAATTTTAGTGTGCTGATAATAGATTTTGTAAAATGGTGTTTCACAGTATAATAGATTATACGATAACTTATACATGACTGTTTGTTTAAATACTTGTTTAAAAAGGAAAAACAAAACGGTTGCTTAGAGGATTTAAATCATACCCTTTTAAACGGCCTTCATGAAATAAGAACCACGTTAAAAATAAATGCATCATAAAAACCAAAAGTAAGTCTCGTATTAGAGAAAAACGATGTGGGAGATGAAAGGGGGGCTAGAATGGTTGGTGGTATAGTTTTTACGAAACCCTTTCTCCTTAAGTTCCCGAAATAAAAATCTGTAAGACTCGGTCCGCGGACGAGGAAAGACACACACATATCGGAGAAGACGAGATTAGTTGTGGGTTTGTTTTTGTTTTTCGTGGGGGGGAGGAGGAGGGAAGGGGGTTTAGAAGATATGTAGTTTTAGATGACATTGTGTTTGATGGTCAGGCAAAACGAGTTTGTGAAACCTAAACACATACACATCAGTGAATTAACATAATATACCATCAGGACGTTGGGACGCTAAGACGACGTCAATCTCAGACCAACCAACCTATACCACAAGGGAAGTTTCGTCGTTCACCACTTGTCGAAGAAGAACAAGAAAATAGCACCATCATCATCTACATGAACACACACACACACCCTCTCCTTTTATTTCTTCTGTTTTTTCGCCATCTTGGAAGCACATTTCGTACAGGTAAGACGTGTGAATTGTTTCTTATGTCATGTTAGGGATCATTTTATGTTTTAAGTGTGGTTTTGTTTTTTTCATGTGTACTTTAGGTGGGGGATTGTGTTTTCAAGAAGAATTATAAGATATATTAGCTTTTCTATGAACAAATCTAGTCCTTATAGGTTTTTTATTCCTTCTATGAAATTGACATGGATTTGCAAAGAGGTGTTTTTTTATTTTGTAAATTAATATGAGATTACTAATTACATTTAACTATTATCAATAAAAAAAATTGTATGACAGCGATTATGTATTTAGAAAAGATTTAGAAGTTAATTTGTCACGTATGAAAATAGTGAAAATTGTTTTATAAATCGGTCGTTTTCAGTTAACTATTATAAAAAGTGTTAGCTGAAAATCTTTGATACTAATTTGTTTAAAACTCATAAAACAGCCCAGGTATGCATCCCTATTGGTAGCCATGCTCCCACACTAAAAGATTTTTTTGAAAATGGATCATTCCATTATGTTTCTCACATATGTTTTGGAAAATTTCTTTGATAAAACGTTCCCTAACCATTTTGTATAGTGCATTTTGTATAAAACAAACTTTAAACTTAACAAGTTCATAAAAAAAAGTGTGGTTTTTAAAGGTTGACCCTAATCTATTTCGTGTTACACGGTTTTCTCAAGGTAAAAATGTTGTAATCCGCCATCTTAGGTAGTACGACGTTGACAAAGTATGGGGCATTAAATTCTCCAATGTGGTATTTTTAAAAGTATAAAAATATTTTCGTTGTAAAGCTAATTATTTATAGGGTTTAATTAAACCAAACTAAATTTATATAAGATTTATATTAGTCTTAAATTGTTTTTGAATGGGTTTTAATTTGATTCAAAACCATTTCCTCACGAAGATAAATTCCACCATTTTGGGAATAAGCCGATACTTAATTCGTATTTTTCAAGACGTCCGCTCACTTTTTAACTATCGTTGTAAACTTAATATTTCAAGTTAAGAGATTAATATTATTTCTCCCAAGCGATTTTTCTTTTAGTTATATTTGTCTGGGAATATAATTTATAATTTGTTTGAATCACAATAAAGATCACATGCTTATTTAATTTCCTTTTAGGAAAACCCATCAGTATGTTCTCACTACATTTGAAATAAGGTTGAATTAATTTAAAAGATACATTTCTTAGCGTCAATACTTTGTAGAGATTGATTTTATGATTATTTTTTTGTTTTTGTAAATATTTGCTTAATTAATTTGACACACAGACGACTGACATCCTAGTAATATATATGGATCTTTTTGTATTTTAAATTTAATAAAGAAACAAAAGAAAATTACAGTAACACTACATATAAGGGGAAGTGCTGTAGAAAATTTGTTGATACGGTAGTATAGCTAAATTAAGTAACTAATGTTAAATTATGCAAACATTTATCTTATGATTATCTAGGCGAGGAAAACGTAGCTTCACTTTTATGGTCAATTAATATATAACACTAATTTATGCCTTGAACATTTTAATATGAATTACTTATTTCTCTAGATATTGGAAGTAAACGTATTCCCTTTATACTTATGTATAATCATCTACTCTTTTCACATTTACTAACCATACATATTTGTAAAAATGAACAAAGTTCAAATAGACTATTAAAGAGAAAATATACATACGCACTTTTAAACGAATTATTTGCTATTGAAATATTCTCATGAATAGATTAACAAATTATGAATTCGCAAAATAATGTTATATGTAAATTTAACCAACAATTGAGAACACATGTATTTGTTTTTTTGTCATCAAAACATAAATAATATATGAATATTCATATATATAAACTATAGTAAATATATATAGTCAAATATTAACTATTCTTACTTTCACAGATTTCTTTTAGAAGCTTGCTTTGTTTTTGTTTTTTAAATAAAATTCATATTCACACATAAAATTCTTTTCCCTTTTCCAACGTGGGCAAGGTGATTAACAAACTATCAGAATTAGCCAGAAAATGTGTGAGATGTTATGGTTAATAAAGGAAACGAAGGCAATGGTAATCAAATTATACTTTTATGTCACGGACATTACTAATGGTAACGTGCCAGAGCTGAAACAATTTCCATGAGATACATTTTAGATTAATTATATCTAAAAATAAACATTATCTTACTATAGTAACAAGAGTCGTTAGCGCGGACGACAGGAGGTACAGGCCCACACAATAATAAGTTTTATTCAGAAAATCAAATATCTACCTTTGGAGAAATTCATAAAATGACTACGGTAACTCTTTTACTATAAAATTTACATAATTAATTGCGTTATAATATTATTCGGGTTATTCATCGGGTATGAGCTAATTTAAAAAAAATTCTAATGTGAAAATTGATTTAAAAGCAATTTTCCATATTTTACGACACAGAGCACACTGAACAATGCATTAAACGGTCAAGGCACACCGTTATTTTCTTAAGAAAAGATTTTATCATTAAAAAAAACTAGTATTAAAATTGTATCTAAAAGTTAAATAGCTAAAAATCTAATAGTTGTGTTATTAAAAAAAAGTTTATCGAGATTTAAAAAAACAACTCTTAGCAATGTGTCTCGCTTTTCTTTTATCTGACTACAAACTCCCGTGGAACACCAATGTGCCGTGGCACACCTCTTGGAAAAAGCTGACCTATGTATTTAATTATATTTGGGAATTTATTTAAAAGATTCGAATTAATTTAAAGTTGTACCATCATTTAAAACCTAAATTTCTTAATAAACCTCTAGTACAGCAGAAAAGTTTTATAGGATACTTTCGAATACAACTTAAAAATAAGCAAATCAATAAAAATAAATAAAAAAACGTGTGTCACTATCTTTCTGGCTTGATGCCACAAGAATGTGGGGTCGGGAATAGACCCCAACTTTTCCTGGAGTATAAATATTCAAATACCGTATCCATATAATTAAGAGCTAAGTCATTGTCTCTTAAAAGCTCGACACAACATTATTTCGAATTATTTTTAAACAAAAATATTACGCCTATGAAAATAAAACATGTGACATTGATATCGGCAATAAAACGTAATTTTGGACAAGTCATAGCATATATTTTATACATCCGACCACAGAGGTGGATTCAGGGTAAAGGCACCGGGGCGTGTGCCCCCCTCCCCCTTTTCGCCCCGACCCTCCATCATAAAATATACAGCAATCGTTTAAATTCCCTTTATCAAATAAATAAATTTAACAGATGAAGAGATTACTGGCTGTAGCAAAAACACACGAATCCGGTTTTTCTATCCCCTATAGAGGTACTTCATGTATAATTAAAAGTATAGAGGAAATTATTGATTCATAAATTTGAAAAAGTCGATACGCCAATGGAAGCTTACAGATTAGCATATGTGTTTAAAGGCATTGAGCATATATTGAAAACTCTGTGTGTGAAACCAGGTACTACTTTAACATCAGAGCCATCCTCTAATTCGTTGAATGGAATTAAATCTATTTGAGATCAACAATTTAATGGTCAAGAGTTCCTGGCTACAGACCCAGAAGTCCGGGATTTAATCCCTGGTACTTCCAGATTTTCTATAAAGTATTAGTTCTGGAACTGGGTCAACTCAGACTAGAGGAGAAAAATGACTTGGATGGAAAAGTAACGGCTCCGGTCTAGAAAACTGAGATTAACGGCCAGAGGACCACATTACACTATCTATCCACAAATGATGGCACTATCTTCGCCAAAATATGGTGACTGCTTGGTTGGTATATTTCGATTACGAGTTGAGACATTAATTAATTATTTTTTATCAACAATGGGCCAGGAAATACTCAATGATTTGTTAGTTGGAAATCCAATTTAAAATATTGAGATAATCCCTGGAAAGTATCTGAATATATTTACCGACTCCCAAACTATTTAAAATAGGCTAGCTTTTTCCATTTTTAAAGAAATTAATGTTTGCAAGAGATATGATTTTTTTTAGAAGAATGTAAATTAACAATATAATTATTTGTATCGCGGTTCCCGGACCCGCCAATGTCCGATCATATATTATCACATGTGGAAAATTAAGTTTTTGAACGAAAGTAATGCTTGAACACACAATTAGGGGAGTCGATAATCCATATCAGTGTGTTAATTTACAAATGAATACGCGTAAAAAAACACACCTCAGTTTCACTGAAGTCTCAGCGTCGACATTAACGTCATGTTGTTATTACTATACACTAGAACCTTGTTAATAAGAACTAATTGGGACCAAGACTTGTTCGAATTAGTGAAAATTCGGATAAGCGGGAGAATACAGTATTTTCACGAATTTTAAAATACAGTTGAATGAGTTTAATCAAATTTTCATTTATTTAATACATAATATGTGCTGTAATGATTTTTTGTTACAACATGTAAATATTAAGCATTTACTATCAGATGTAATTTTTCTTTACAAATTTTTTTAAATTAAAATATATTTAATTTGAACTTATTTTTTCCCTTGTATTCTCAGAAGTGTGTTCGGATTGTCCGTAATTTCGGAATACAGTGTGTCGATCTAACGGGGCTTTACTGTTGTTGTTTTTTTGTCACCAATTCTCACTAAGGCTATACGCATATGAACTAAACGCCAGTGTGTTAGGGATGAATAAGGTTGAACTTCAGGGCAATGTATTCACATTTTCATGAAGGAAGAGTGGAAAACTATTTTTAGGGGGTGAAATAAAATCATCGTCAGTACACCAAACTGGGATTCTAACTACGATTTCTCCGTCATAGACAGACATAGTCTATTGCAAGAGTGAACCCACTTCAGTGGTCGAATGGTCTCGTATTAGACTGGTTTGATGATGACGAGGAGATCAGAGTTTTTAATATAGGTCGGGTAATGAAGGTAGTTTTTTCCTAAATGGTTCCCCACTCTCTTTCCACGCAAATGCGGGTATATCACCTCTAAAATGCTCCCTTCATTAACCCTGCCCCATTAGAATAATTATAATATTTGCCTATAACTTGAACGGGTAGTAATATGTAGTGATAAAAAATACATATATTGTGATAATGACGACTTAAACAATACGGCCAACAAAACGGGTGGTTTGTTACTTGTACAGTCCAATTTCCATAAGAAAGAACCTAACCTGACAGCTATAAAAATTACTATATCTACTTTCATATATTCATACGTCAATACATGTGATATTCAGCTGTTACTTTTAATAAATAGCTATAAAATAAGTGTAGAAAATATTAAAATATTATCAGTGTTCTAAAAAATAAACATATTTGCATTTTCTAAAAAGATCCTTCCTTTAAAAATTGGACTGTAGTTCTATCAACAGGAGACAAAAGAAGAGTGAGATTCGAATCCAGGCTGCCGAGGCGTGTCCTTGAATAGTAAAAATCATCCCCCCCGCTGCGGATGTCAAGACAGGACCATCGCGAAGGTAGAAGCGGGCTATTTGCTGACTAGACGAACGTGGAGACACTACGTTGGTCTAGGTCAGTGTTCACCATCGGGGTAAAGGCCTTTTTTTTCATAAGAAGGACCTTTTAGAAAAATACAAACATATTACTATGCGAGCAACAGTGATAAAGTTTTACAGTTTTCATCTATTTCACTAACCGGTCTCATGGTGTAGTGAGTGGTCAATGCACCTGGCTACGAGATTAGAGGTCCTGGGCGCGATTTCTGGCTCGTACTTTTGGTGTATTTCCCAAAAAGAGGAATTACCCCAACAGTCACCAGGGTTTGGTTAATTAAGATTAACTTATGGTTAAGTATATTCTGAAAATTGAAAAATGACACCTGGACACGGGAATCGAACCCGGGACCTTCGGCTTAGTTCGGCGGGTTCGATTCCCGTGTCCAGGTGTCATTTTTCAATTTTCAGAATATGATTTCCTGGTGGTATTATCCCCATTAAAACGCTTTAACAATAGTTTCGGCTATTTGTTACATTATGGTTAAGTGTTTCCATTGGTTCCAAATCCTCATATTCACTATCACCATCTCCTCGACTCATCGGGACATGGAAATAACCTCCACGGAAAGGATGTGCGATTATTATTATTATTATTTGTTTCATTGACCCAGCGAAGCGAGGTTCTATTTTAACTTGAGCATTTGGCATTTCGTCTGTCTGCCCGGATCCTTGCTACGTGGTTAATTTAAAATTATTTGACCAATTTTAACGAAATTTGGCAGGAAATATTTTTTTTTAACCTAGGCCGAGCAACGTTTTTACTGTACACAATTTTGTCAATCAAGTTATTCGTTGGTGACCTGGTGGTCTAGGGGTAAGGTGTAAGACTTCTGTGCTGGAGGTCCGGGGTTCAATCCTCGGTCTCGGCACAGATTTATCTGATTGCCAAACCCTTCCTTCACCTATGACAAGACGTGTATTAATCACTACTTGTGAATGCGGGGAATGCCAGGCCTCCACCGTGGTTTGGATTCCACGTTTAACTGTAGGTCCTCCATTTCATTTCACAATCACCCTACCATTACACATTAGCGTAAGTGCGTATAACCCGAACGGGTAGTAAGACTACGGTGCTAATAATAATAATAATAATAATAATAGTTCAATATGATGGCAGCTTAAAAAGTTTTTCGTTTAGTAGCTCATCTCAAGGGATTTGAATTTTTCATTCTAAGCCAGAGGTTTACAACTGTTGGCCCGTGGGCTACTTCACTCCTATGAGATGTTGTGGTATGTGTTGTCAGAGAAGGTCTGAAAGCTAACTTAAAACTAATTACCCTAATTAACCATAACTTGTGGACCGGAGGAACAATTCCTCTTCAGAGAAAATACCTATGGTAGCACTGAGAATCAAACCTGGGACCACTAGAAAAAGAGGCTGGCCATTTTCACAGTGATGAGAGATGTCAAGAACAGGTGCCGTGTCAGTTTTTAGAGTGGTTTATTTTAACACCGCGTCTTACTACCCGTTCTGGTTATACTCTTATATACTAATTACTCTAGTGATTTTATGGATTAGAGAGGTTATATTTATTGGAAGTGTACCCGCATTTGCGTGGAGGGAGAGTGGAAAACCATTTTGTAAAAACCACCCTCAGTACACCCGACCGAGCTTTGAACCTCGATCCACCCGTCATCGGCAGTCTAGTCTACTGCGTGAGTAGTGCTTTAGATTATGTGGCCACCGAAACGGGTAGTTCTAGATTTAAGATAGTTTGTAAATCGTGTGACGATATAGTGATTTGGTTCACTAAGTGCATGCTAAATTGCCATTTAGTTTTCAAACACTCTCAAATAATGTTGTTTTTATTTCAGAGGGACTGGGTGAAAACAAACTAAGCTTTGTAAAAATAACTCTTTATTTTTTATACCTATTTCCCACGTATCAATCAATTCTCGCACGAAAATAGAAACAATATGTTAAGTAAACTCTAAATGTTTCTTGACGTTTATTTTTCAAATATGTTTTGGTTGTGAAACAAAAAACCCGTCAATAAAAGCAAGTGTCTTTTTAAAAAAAAGTTTCAGACATACATATTTATTTAAATTGAAAAGGGGGTGAATAAATTCGTAGACTGTAGAAATGGGGGTAGATTCCGTGTCCTCTTGCCGCCAAGAAAAACAAGGACGATGTCGTCACAGACATCACAGACACCGCCACCATCACCATCACCACCACCACCGCTATCACCGGGAGAAGACTCCGGTAGGACCACCTCCGAAGAGCAGTGCCGTTGTCGACTCGTCTGACAGCCAAGTAGACGGAAGTAAGGCGGTCGCGGAAGGAAACGAAGGGTGTCAGACGGTACCGGCTTGTAAATCGGTCGAGGAAGAGGGTGCGTCGCACCAAGACGTCGGTAAAGAGAGGTCCTCCTGCCACACCAGCCAGAGGTCACGTCACGATGGGAGGGTCCTTAGGAACAGACGGTACAGGTGAGTACAGTTCCGTTTTTCGGTGTCGTACCACCCCCTCATTCCGTCCCACCTTCCGGGACTGTTTGCGTGTTTATATCTCGATTATTAACATCTGGGAAGCCCCTTTCCCTATCAGAATCTCACAATACAATAAGGTTCTGATAGGGGGAAAAAAAGCCTTCGTAAGAAAACCGAGCACAGAACTGTGTTAAGGAATTTATAAGAAGTACCCGTGGGATTTTTTTTTTATAAAAGTTTAATTCCATTGTTAAAAATATAAAGTAGGAACAATATTTGTAGCCAGTAATACACTATGGTTTGTATACATGGATAACTGGCCCCATGCTGTATTGCACCTGACTATGAGTCTAGGGGTCCCGGCTGATAATTCGGGTGTTTTTCCCGAAAGGGGTATTCAACCCGTTGGTCAACAAGGTTTGATGAATTAATCAAATATAAATTAGGTTTAAGTGTCTGCACTGGTTCCACACCCTCATACTCACTATCACCATCATCTCATCTCATCGGGACTTGGAAAGAGCCTTCAAGGAAAGGATGTACGATTAGTACATTCAGGCGTCCCCTGGACAACGCTACATTAATACTGGCTAATATTTTCAATACTGGCCTTCAGTTGATGTAGCACAGACTCGTGATGTATATCCATACTAGCTTTGCTCGTTGGGGGCTTGGCCCCCAAACCCCGAGTGAGTTTTATTTGTAACTGGATGTATTATTATTATTATTATTATTATTAGCACCGCGTCTTACTACCCGTTCGGGTTATACGCACTTACGCTAATGTGTAATGGTAGGGTGATTGTGAGATTAAATGGAGGACCTACAGTTTAACGTGGAATCCGAACCACGGTGGAGACCTGGCATTCCCCACATTCACAAGATGTCTTGTCAGAGGTNCAGATAAATCTGTGCCGGGACCAAGGATTAAACCCCGGCCGCCAGCATAGAAGTCTGACACCTTACCCCTAGACCGCCAGGTCACCAACTGGATGTAAACTAATGTAATTACAGCGTTGTTTTGAACGTAACAACTTAAAGTTACCGGTATTATATTGTATATACCGCACCTACTTTAATGTTGCTCCGCCATTTTTTTTTTCGGTTTTTTTTTCTCGTTGGTCAGAGGCTAGAAACTATAAGTTTGCCAAAGTTTCTAGCTCATCTGGAAGTGGGTAAACATTAATGTCAGTTAGTGAGTCAGCCATGTGGTTTTATAGTAGTATGATATTTACACAGATAAAATAGTGAATATCTAACATAAGTCTCACCCTTCACCTCCTAAAAACACACAATCTATCAAGCACCCCGAACAGCCTCGGAGTACGAAGTCCTTGCTTCACCCCCTTGTTAATATAATGTTAGGGCCTTCTATTCCCTCACCACTCTACACCATTCATATTTGTATCGTACTATTACCCGCTTCAGTGACCAAATGGTCTAAGGCGTCATTCTCGTAGTAGACTGACCTGCTGATGGCGGGGAGAATGGAGTTCAAATACCAGTCGGGTCTACTGGGTGTGGTTTTTACTAAATGGTTTCAGACTCTCCTTCCACCCAAATGGGGTTAGATTACCTAAAAATTCTTCCTTACTCATACCTACCCCATTAGAGTGATTATCATATATACGTATGTTCTGAACAGGTAGTAAGACGTGGCGATATATAAATATATATATATATATATATATAATAGTACTATATATATATATATATATATATATAGTACTATTATTTTTATTAGCTTACTAAGTGTGTTTTGTAACATTAACGTAACAAACTGTTGGCTCATTTTAACATATTTTTAGTTATTGAAATGAAGAGTTAGTTTGTCTGTCTGTCATGAGAATTGAGTGATATCTACCTTAAGCAGAGACGCTGACATTTTAAAACTAGTAGGCACTGTGCACAAACATATGCACCTTGAAGCCGGAATTTTAAAATTTGGATTAGATTTATTTGAATTAGTTAAAAACTGGGTCATAAAAAAAGATGACGATTTTTTTTATGTCTGTTTGAAGCAAAGAAACCCGTTTCCAGGCGTAGCAATGCAATCCATTGCGTGGCTACCTCGGGTAACGCCGATTACTTATGCTAGTGTCAATTCAAATGGAATACTCCAATTGTCAACCTTGATTGTCTCGGGGCAATGTGCTCGCCTCAGGACCCAATATTTATGGGTTCAAACCCAATCGGGGTTGGCGGATAGTTTTTAAGTGATAAAAATAAGTAGCACAACTTTCTTCGGGGGGAAAGGTTAAGCCGTCGATGCCATATCAGTTGTGGCAACCCTGGAATATATGTGAAAATATCTTTCCCAGCAAAATTGGTAGTCACTTTCGCTTTTGTTCACCGAAATTCTCGTCTACTGATATAATTAGTAGATTCAGAAAGTGCACTTTAAATACCTCAAATAATAATTAAAAAATAGAAATACCTCAATCAACAAAACTAAAATAACCCTAGCTCCTCCCTTCAATATAACAAAAGTCCACCTTGACGCATCTTTGACTGTGCCACAGGCGACCGTTTGAAGATCACCGCAACACCAAGAGATTGTTCACCCCTGAACTGAAGAAATACCTGAAAGGGTGGTTGGTTCGACGCCGGGACAACCCTTACCCCAACAGGGAGGAGAAGAAAGAGCTTGCCGTGAAAACGGGACTCACCTATATACAGGTAAGGAAAGAAAGAAGAGTCGTAAATGTTACCTACAAGCGCGATTTCCGGGACAAACTAGATCGGACTGGGCCAAAGTGATACATCCTGCCGCTTTTCGGATAAACCGATATAGCCTGATGTTTTTTAGCCACTACTAGTTTTCATTCTTCTTAACCCAGACGATGAATCGACCTTGGACAGGTTTCATCATTCACAGTTCGCACGCAAATGTTGTCAGATGACCTAGCCTAACCTAAACCTGTTTTGGCTTATTATTATTATTATTATTATTATTATTATTATTAGCACCACGTATTACTACCCGTTCGGGTTATATGCACTTACGCTAATGTGTAATGGTAGGGTGATTGTGAGATTAAATGGAGGACCTACAGTTTAACGTGGGATCCGAACCACGGTAGAGGCCTGGCATTCCTCACATTCACAAGATGTCTTGTCAGAGGTGAAGGAAGGGTTTGGTAATCAGATAAATCTGTGCCGGGACCGATGATTGAACCCCGGCCACCAGCATAGAAGTCTGACACCTTACCCCTAGACCACCAGGTCACCGACTTGGCTTGATAAAATTGTAGGCTACACTAATTTTATCTTATGAGCTAGGCCAGTATTCCAGGATTAACGAATTTAGACCAGGCTAAACTAGTACATCCTGAGGCTCTTAGGATGTATCAAATTGGCTTGGTCCGCTCTAGTTTGTTCTGGAATTGAGTTTGGACGGTAACATATATGTATACACACGAGTTTTTTTTTTTTTTTACTCTCGACAAAACACTGGTTTGAAACCGGTCTCGTGGTATAGTGGTCAAAAAGCTCCTGACTGCTAAGCTAGAGGTCCCGGCTTCGATTCCCAGGTGGTACCGGGAGCCTTTTCTGAAAAGGAGAATAATTCCCATGGTCACCAGGATATGGTTAATTAGTCTTAAGTTAGGTTTAAGTGTTTCAACTGGTTCCACACCCTCATACTCACTATCACCATAACCTCATCTCATCGGGAAATGGAAAGAGCCCCCACAGAAAGGATGTACGATAAGTACATTCGAGCGTCCCCTTGAAAAAGGTACATTAGTACTGGATAATATTTCCGATAGCTGAGCTACTGATTGATGTAACTCAGACACGCCATTATTATTATTATTGTTATTATTATTATTATTAGTTTGTAAATTGATGTACTTCTATCATGTATGCTTTCAGAATATTAGGTGCAAAGGGAACAAAATCAATTATTTTTCCCCCTTTGTTATGATTTTCTCTAAGCAATCACGTTAGGGATTAAATACAAATCCGGTGACCTGGCGGTCTAGGGGTAAGGTGTCAGACTTCTATGCTGGCGGCCGGGGTTCAATCCTCGGTCCCGGCAAAGATTTATCTGATTACTAAACCCTTCCTTCACCTCTGACAAGACATCTTGTGAATGTGAGGAATGCCAGGCCTCCACCGTGGTTCGGATTCCACGTTAAACTGTAGGTCCTCCATTTCATCTCACAATCACCCTACCATTACACATTAGCGTAAGTGCGTATAGCCCGAACGGGTAGTAAGACGCGGTGCTAATAATAATAATAATAATAAATACAAATCGAATTGCACGGTACTCGCATCAGTAATCACATGATCTTGGAATAAACTGGATTATCGGTGACCGGGGTTCGAACTACGGTTGACTGAACTGGGTGTGTTTGTTCCTTAATGGCGTACCACCACCCTTCTGTTCTAAGCAAATGTGGGTAAACTTTTTATATAATTCTGCCTACTCATACCTAACCTATTAGTGTTAATATGAACTGGTGGTAAGACGTGGTAGACCAAACCCTCCTATTCCCCTAGTACACATACAAAAAAATGATATGGTAGAAAAAACAAATATGAATATGGTAGAATGTCGATAATCTAGATCGCTAAGAAAAAATAGTATTTATAAAAATATTAGGTGACCTAGTGGTCTAGGGGTAAGGTATCGGACTTCTGTGCTGGGGGTCCAGGGTTCAATACTCGGTCTAGGCACAGATTTATCTGATTACCAAACCCTTCCTTCACCTTTGACAAGACGTGTATTAATAACAACTTGTGAATGTGGGGAATGCCAGGCCTCCACCGTGGTTCGGATTCCACGTTGAACTCTTAAGTCCTCCGTTTCATCTCACAATCACCCTACCATTACACATTAGCGTAAGTGCGTATAACCCGAACGGGTAGTAAGACGTAGGGATAATAATAATAATGATAGTGTTAAAAATAGTTTAGTAGTATGCTCTAGTATGGCTACTAAATACTTAAATAATTCATCCATAGGGGACAGGGGGAGGAAAGAGAATTGTAAGGAACAAAAACGTTTGAGCACACCACCCAAACCTTGACTGGAAATTACTGTGCGTCTGTAGAAAACTCAAGTTAGCCATCTCCGTATACTTTGCTATGATACAGGACTGCACCACGTGGTTGCATAACGTCAAGGAAATAATATTCTTTCCTTCTCTCGTTTTGAAGGCGAGCGTACAATGAACCAATCACAATAATAATAATAAGTTAAACTGGCCAATTGGAAGCATTTGACGGTCCATCGATACCAAAGATCAAGTTGTCAATTTTATTAACAAGTTAACATTTTGACACGCGGACATATTATTTTAATACAAAATTGGGTAGCTTTGTTAGATGTCACATAGAAAATTAAATTTATGTAAAGCTAGCCTACCGATATCAGTAAAGAAAAGAAAAATTACACACGTGCAAAATCCACAGCCTACTTATAAGATAAGGTAATAGTGTATTCCGTTAAAGTAAGATTGAAATAAATGGAGTGTGCTGTACTTACATATTAAAAAAATAAAAGCATTATATGAAAACAATATTTGTTTGGGGGTTGAAGATCTGCAACTGGTTCGCCAACTGGCGTCGTAAGTTGAAGAATGCGGGCGTCGAGACGCGCCAGAGGACATGGGGTCACCTAATCAAGAGCTACAACACGCAGGCGCAAGGGAACGTGGAGCAGTTCAGCATCAGCTCCGACGATAGCATCTGGGAGGAGCCCGAACCCCCGGACCTACCGCCAGGTGCGACTTTCTCTAGTAATGTTAGAGGTTTCTTTTACCTCGTAGTATGAATGAGCTTACCTTCCCTCATCGTATGAATGAACTCGCCTTCCCCTCATCGTTTGAATAAACTCGCCTTCCCCTCATCGTATGAATGAACTCGCCTTCCCCTCATCGTTTGAATAAACTCGCCTTCCCCTCATCGTATGAATGAACTCGCCTTCCCCTCATCGTTTGAATAAACTCGCCTTCCCCTCATCGTATGAATGAACTCGCCTTCCCCTCATCGTTTGAATAAACTCGCCTTCCCCTCATCGTATGAATGAACTCGCCTTCCCCTCATCGTTTGAATAAACTCGCCTTCCCCTCATCGTATGAATGAACTCGCCTTCCCCTCATCGTTTGAATAAACTCGCCTTCCCCTCATCGTATGAATGAACTCGCCTTCCCCTCATCGTTTGAATAAACTCGCCTTCCCCTCATCGTATGAATGAACTCGCCTTCCCTTCATCGTTTGAATAAACTCGCCTTCCCCTCATCGTTTGAATAAACTCGCCTTCCCTTCATCGTTTGAATGAACTTACTTTCCTTCATCGTATGAATTAACTCGCCTTCCCCTCATCGTTTGAATGAGCTTACCTTCCCTCATCGTATGAATGAACTCGCCTTCCCCTCATCGTTTGAATAAACTCGCCTTCCCCTCATCGTATGAATGAACTCGCCTTCCCCTCATCGTTTGAATAAACTCGCCTTCCCCTCATCGTTTGAATGAACTTACCTTCCCCTCATTGAATGAATGAACTTACCTCCCCTCATCATTTGAATGAACTTACCTTCCTTCATCGTATGAATAAACTCGCCTTCCCCTCATCGTTTGAATGAACTTACTTTCCTTCATCGTATAAATTAACTCGCCTTCCCCTCATCGTTTGAATGAACTTACCTTCCCCTCATCGTTTGAATGAACTTACCTCCCCTCATCATTTGAATGAACTTACCTTCCTTCATCGTATGAATAAACTCGCCTTCCCCTCATCGTTTGAATGAACTTACCTTCCCCTCTTTGAATGAATGAACTTACTTACCTTCCGTCATCGTTGCCTTGACTTTGCCATATGATTGAACTTTCATTGGCCTCGCCGTAAGAATGAACTTGCGTTGACCTCACCGTAGGATTGAACTTACCTTGCCAATGAATGTTCTTGCCTTAAACTCATTGAATGAATGAACCCGCCTTGACAAACATAGCTCCCTTCAAACTTTTGTTGTTGTTACCATTGGTTGGTGTTACTGTTAACTATTTCGTCTATAACTTTAAACACCACTAATTCCGAGAATGAGGGTTAAAGAAATATAAAAAATATAAAATACAGGCATTTATGAGGATATCTATATATTATTTCAAAAGTTTATACAAATACACGGGTTGGTCGTTAATTTAGAATTTTTATTTTACTTTCATATTACTTTAATATTTAAATTTGAATCTATATTCTAACACTAATGGGAGTAGAAGACGCAATTTAACCATAGCCCATCTCTTCGTAATATCACCCCATTTAGTTTCCACCCTTTATAATCTATCATCCCTTCTGACACTTTCTAGTTCACCTCTAGCCAGTCGTTGGTCTATTAAATATAAAAGTAGTGGAATAATATGATTCATAAAGACGTAAGTAGAGTTCCCACATGCTTTCGCTATTCTATTCATCATTCAGATATTCGTTACCATGACAACCGCGAAGGTTCCTCCGCTTCTATGGCGACGAAATAATGAACAGCCCAACAAGTTGGTGATTACTTTCCTTAGCCTGGTGATAATTATTTTGACTATGCATTTAAATAGTATTAATACTAGATGGAGATGTAGGGGACACCAGTTAAGGGCAGTATTATTGGTAGATTTTATATAAAAACTTTTTTTTGGTCAAAAGAAATTAAGTAAAAACATAAAGAGTTTAATTTTCTACACAAGGCGATATCAACAGTTCTTGAATATTTGCTATCGGTGTCCTGGAATTTAATTAAATCTTTTTCTCTCCGTTCAAATAGTTTCTCATCTAATGTCGTTATGCCCGTAACATCAACCACTGTTGATATCCCCACGTGAAGAAAATTAAACTATATTTATACCTAGGCAATACCTCAGTTATTTTAGCCAAAATTATGTTGCTAAAAAAAATGCAAAAATCCCTGTACTTAACCCGCGTTTCCCACATCCCCAACTTATTAATGGCTTTTCCTAGCTTTACTTCAGAACAAACTCATCAATAGTCCAAACTATTTATTTACCACTTAGCGAAAGGCAACTAGCTTGACCCAAATTGAAATTTTGATCTTCATAGGAATTTAATCCGGGACCCTCAAATCAATAAGTAACCGATATTATTATGTTTTCTGTCTTACGACAGGTCTATTCCTTTTGTCAGTGAAATTAATACAGCCAAAGCACCCTGTCCTCTGTCTCTTCCTTCAGCTCCCAGAATTTTCTTATTTCCTTCAAGACATCTAATATTTGAATCCTCCTTCTTCCTCAGCTCCTCTTTCCCTCAACCTTTCCTTCTACAACGTCATAGAGAAGACAGTTTCTCATAAGGATGTGTCCGATCCAGTTTGCTTTGTACCTAAGAATCACATCCAAAATGGTTCTCTTCTCACCCACTCTTCTTAAGACTTCTTTATTTTTCACCCTGGCTGTCGACCTGATTTAATCAAATCTTATGAGATGAGATAATGAACCCCAAATAGTTTGGTTTTAACGCCAAAAGGCTAAGGAGGTTGTTCTTTTAAAAAAAAGTATTTTTAACATGTAGTCTACACACACAAATTAGATCAACACAAGACATAGACATTAACTCAATCAAAAGCATCATATTTAATACTGTGATAGAATTCTGGTTGAACGTACCTTAAAGAACACACAGACTTTTTTTCTTTCGGTCAACATAGATCAATATTATGTCATAGACATTGATATCTATCAAATGTTACTGTGGCAAACCACATTACTTTACGTAGGTACTGTACATATACTATTTTTTTAAATAATGTAACTTTATATCTGTTAAAAGTGTCCTTACTATTGAATCTAATCTCTACACATTCAGCTCTGATGCCTAGATATTTACAAATTGAACTGAAGGATTTACAAACTAAGATAGCATGCTTAAAACTACTACAGTAGCCCCATGGCTTCTTTGGTGCTGACTGACAGCTTACAGCTGACTTCTGACAGTAAACATTTAGGTATATACCTAAAATGTTGACCTTCAGAAGTGACAGCTGCTAAACACATGTTTTTGCAGATCATATGGTTCAGCGTAGGGATACATAATTTGGTCTGGTAACATTTTAAAAGCTTTTAGCTGTCAGCTGTCAGTCAGCACCAAAGAAGCCATGGGGCTACTGTACCTACCCATCCCTAGTGTCCATATATTTTCGAACGAAGGACAAACCCAAAACTTTGTTAGCACCCCCTGGATCCGAACCAAGACTTGTGGTTGACCACACAGGGTGGGAACGTTATGTTCTTGTTGCAGAAGAGGACTATGCCACAGAAGATGCTATCTCAACCCCTGGCCTGTCTTACACGGTCAACGCGGCGGCGATGGATCACTGTTACTCCGTCATCTTCGACAACGGCCAAGAGGGACAGGTAGGACCGGACGACAGCGCCAAGTCCGGGGACAACCGCCTCCTACAGCAATGTTTCCAGATCACGTCCACGACGAAAGACGACCCGGAAGAGAAGCTCGAGACCATCCGCATCACGATAACGGAAAACGCACCGATCGCGAATTCCAGCAAGTATAAGAGTCATATCATGGAGAAGTACTTGAAGGACGTCGGTCTCAAGATGTCGGAGGATGCTGGAGGCAAGGGTCCTTCGGGGAGCCTGAAGAGTTGTAGGAAACGTCGCAGGAGTGAAGAAGGTAACAACGGACTTTTTTTCGCTAAAGGTTTGTTTGAATATATATATATATTTGCTACACACAGACAAATCTTTAGACCATTTCTTTCGAGAAAGCAGTGTAATCGTGAACATTTTTGACCTATATAAAAATTAGTTTTATGTGCCCCTGAACCCCCCAAAAAATAGGCTTTAACAATTTTGTAGCCGAAACTATTCAATTAATTTTATTCAAACTTGATATCTCAAATTAACAATAATTTAAAAATGATTGATTTTTTAAAAACTATCTGAAAAGTGTTTGACATAGAAAATAACACGAAACTTTTTCGGTGAAAAATTAGTTTAAGGTGAGGATCTAAGAGACGCGAGTAAAGGTCAGTGTTTTTGCAGTTTTTATGTAAAAACATTTTTTTTATCAAAATATATTAGATATTTTTTTATTAGAAATATAAAGTTTAGTTTTCCTCACATGTCAACATTTCTTGAATATCTATCAAAGGTGTTCTGGAATTTAATGACAAACCTTTTCTCTTGATTTTAAAAGTTTCTCATCTAATGCCGCTATTTTTATTACAAATATTCGACATCTGTTGATATCAAAATGTGGAGAAAACTAAACTCTCTGTTTTTACTGGAGCAATATTTTATTTATTTTAACCAAAAAAGTTTTGATATAAGAACTGCAAAAAACACAGCCCTTAACTCATGTTCCCTACATCTCCACCTTACGGATACTTTATATTTTAATATTTTATAAAAGGGCTTCAATTTTGGTTTAAAATAGATACCGGGTGAATGTTTTATAGTTATGATAAATAAGAATGTATGTTTATATTTTTTTAAATTGAGTGTAATTTGTTTAGTTATGAGTGATTTTTAAACTCTTGCGATTTTTTTTCAATGGCTATAGTTTTTTTAATTATATCTACAGAGTCGTTCATAATGTTACTAAAAAGTCTGTTTTTTTATGGGAAAACTTACTAATTGGTAGTTTATTTATAAATTATTTTTTAATTTTATAGTTGGGTATTGGACTATAATTTATTTAGCTTGCTTACCACCTTATTCGTAAATATTAATATTGAGTGAACTTTTTTTATATATATAAAAAGATAAAACTGCACCAACATTTACATGAAGACTGCTTACTATTTTTTGTAGACTATCCTTGGAAATAAAAACACTTGCTCACTATTTTTTTTGAGCCCCACGTTTTACTAACTGTACGGGCCATAAGATTAGGTGTTAGGTAAAAGGAAGGTTGAATTTAGAGGACGTGTATCCGAATGTGAATTGAGGAAGAGTGAGAAGCTCTTGATACACCCGCCCGAGATTCGAACTCAGACCTATCATTGTTAGTTTAGTCTATTGTGAGAATGGCGCCTAAGACCAGGGGTAGGGAACCTTTTTGACATAGCGGGCCGTATGGGTATAAATACAAGCTTGATGGGTTGGTTGGTTTAAAAAATTTCAACTTTCTATTTGTCAATTTAAAGTAATTATTTGTCTATTTCTATGAACACAGTTGTTTGATAAATCTTTTGCGGGTCAGATTAAATCAGCCGCCTGGCCGGATCCAGTCCGCGGGCTATAGGCTGCTCACCACTGCCTTTAGACCATGCGTCCACCAAAGCGGAACTTGTATTTTTATAAAAGTTTGTTTTTTATGTTTTATTTTATTTATTTGAGGTATTAAACCTGCACTTTCTGAACAGATTGATTATATAAGCACACATTAATTTCTATGATCGAGAGCGAAAGGGCCCACCAATTTTGTCGCCAAGGGTATTTTCACATACCTTCCAGTTTTCTTTTACATGCCACAATCGACATAGTACTGACGGCTTTACTTCCCCTCCGAAGGAAGTTGTGCTACATATTTTTTATCGCTCAAGTAAAATCAGTTGACCCCAGCTGGGTTTGAACCCACGGGTTCCGAGTCTAGCACTTTACCCCGAGACCACCGAGGTCGATTGAAAGACTGTTAATATCAGAATGTGACTGTACTACAATTTCCTCCCTCAGTCCACTATCACGCGACCCCTATGAACCCCCGCGGTGTTGTCCCAGGAGGCGAGGGCTGCGGGACCAGCAGCGAGGAGGAGGCGCACAGTCCTAGGGGTGGTGGTGGTGGTGGTAAGAGAGCGAGGAAGGAGAGTCCGCCGGTCCTGCTCTCCAAGTGGCTGGAGAGCGCCGCCAAGTTCCAGCCTAGCACCCAAAGCTACGTCACCTGGACAGCCAAGAACTTCACCTGGACCACTGGCTGCCCCCAGAACAGCAAGATACAACTCGCAGGTAAACTGCACCTGGCTATAGGTGGCGTCGTGACGCCGATCCTGCTTTAAAATTAAATCAATATCGAAGTGAGGTTTTTCTGTATTCACTTGACAATAGAGAAATTATTGGGATCATTTAAGGTTTTATTTTATGAATGTAATATTCAGAAGAAGTGTATCTGCATTTGCGAGAATGGAAAGTGTGAAAGCCATTTTGGAAAACCCACCCTCAGTACACCCGACCGAGATTTGAACCTCGCCTCTATAACAGGTCTATGAGGTAAGGATGTGAGCATAGGAGGTAGCTTCCTTTGCAACAGTTCTAGGAGAGGTTAAGGATACAAGAATAGGAGGTAGTTTTCTTCACAACAGTTCTAACAGAGATTAAGGATGCAAGAATAGGAGGTAGTTTCCTTTGAAACAGTTCTAACAGAGATTAAGGATGCAAGAATAGGAGGTAGTTTCCTTTGCAACAGTTCTAACAGAGATTAAGGATACAAGAATAGGAGGTAGTTTTCTTCACAACAGTTCTAACAGAGATTAAGGATGCGAGAATAGGAGGTAGTTTCCTTTGAAACAGTTCTAGGAGAGATTAGGGATACAAGCATAGGAGGTAGTTTCCTTTGCAACAGTTCTAACAGAGATTAAGGATGTGAGAATAGGAGGTAGTTTCCTTTGAAACAGTTCTCGGAGGGATTTCAGATGCAATCGGAGGAGGTATTGTTATCAACAATCTACACAATCATAATATGATTACTGAAATTACATATTCACAGTTCACACACTGAAGGATTGAAACCTCCAATCTCTCACAGGATTTGGTTGATAGGTGATCCATTTCTAACATTCAGAATGAAAGTTCCAAACTAAACAAATTAACTTTTCAGGACCAAAATAGTTTTGTGTACTAAATACAAAATGTATAACCATTATAATGACATTATTTGTTATATCTAAGCATACTTTCACTGTTTTTTTTATTATTACTATCGCATCTTACTACTTGTTTATGTTGTACACATATGGGATAATATATTCGCATTTGCGTGGAAGGAGATTGGGAAACCATTTCGGGGAAAACTACCCTCAGTGGACCTGACTGAGATTCGAACCTTAATCTCCAAGTCATTAGGGGGCTAGTATAACACGAGAGTTACGCCATTAGTCCACAAGTGGGTTTAAGGGTACTGTTTATACTATTAGCAGTTTCAAAGATGCTCAATTGATCAGTCAATATACATTCTTTAATTCACCTGTTGAGATTCTAATGTCGACTTTATTTTATTTTCAGAACACAATGGTGCAACAAGTGAACATCAAAGAGAGGAGCTAGAAGCAGCTGAAGCTTTGACTCGACTTTCAGGACTATACCACTGAGCTACATTACAGCATTGTCGACATCATTGCTGAATCAGACGATTGGAAATTAACATTTTGTAAAATAAAAATGTGTTTGCAACCTTTATAAAGTTTGGAAAACAACATAACTTAAAAAAAAACAAGGAAGAGGAGCATTCCAATAAAGTGTACTAACACCCACGTCTTTCAGTAATGATAAAAAAATAGATTGGCTTTAGTTTTTTAAAGTGTTGCCCGACATTAAAAAAAATCAAGCAAATAAAAAATACATTTTTTTAGTGCTGTACATAAAACTATTTAAATGAAACTTTCAACAAATTGGAGTAACATTACTTTTTCACAGAACAAAACAATGACTGAGGGCACTTAAAACAGTTTGGATTCAATCCTGTCTGAAACTATCTAGAAGATATTTACATACAAATTAAAGATAAATAAACTATGACAACAAATTGAAGGGTACATGAGTGTGTTGATCTGGTTCCTTCTAACTTAGTTAACAAATGGTGTCATCCCTAGCTACTAAAACAATTATATGATTATGCATGACATGGTTTGGTGGTCGAAGGATCTAAGGCAGGGGTGGACAACTTGTCGATCTCGTGGAAATTTTCAGTTAACAGTGCTAGAAATCTACATCATAATTGAAAATTGATCTTTGAGTCATCTAAACTCGCAAATATGTTAAGTTATTTCAAATAATATTTGAGTGTGATAAAAAAAAATAACCTTGATCGGTCAGATTCGGTAATGTTAAAAGAAAGTTAAATATATTTTAATATGATAATACACATTTGATGTATTCTATGAATTTTTCTATAACGGTGGGCTCATAAGCTTAGGGAAGGTTGATTTAAAAAAAAAGCAAAAGTAGAGTGGTAAAACGATAAATGATTGCAGGACTTTTTTTATAAGTTTGTAAGTTGATCCAGGCTCAAAAATATTGTCGACTCCTGAGTTAAGGTGTCACTCTTGAAATAAACTGGACTGTTGATGACAAAGAAATTCAGGTTCAAATTCAGGTTCAAATCCCGGTTTGAATGTATTAAAAATGAGTTTTTCCATAAAGGTTCATCACTCAACCCCCATTCAAATGTGGGTAAATTTCCTCGAAAAATTCTTCATTCCTCATTTCTAACACATTAGCATGAATATATTAACAACAGCCCAAACAAATGAAAAGACGCAGTACACAAATATTTTTGGGATTTTTTTTATGGGTACTTCACATGTCTGGACTAGCAGCAAATGGGACCTCCATATTATAATAAAAGTTAAACAACCCACAAAACGTCTACTCAAAGTCAACATTATAATATTAATCGTAAGTATTGGGGGCAAGAAAGGATTAAGAATATTTAAAAGGAACGAAAAGGACCAACATTTCCATTTCTTGTGTTTGTTCTTTGTTCCTTTTACATATTCCTGTCTCTGTGTCCAATCAATATTGATTTCTCTACCATTTTTTGTTTTGTTCTCTTTTTTAGAAAGTTGTGTCACGCATATCACACTTTATCTTGTTAATTTCTGATAGAATGAAACTTAGGTTGCGGTATTGGGTGGTGAAGATAGATTTTTTTTTTCACGAAGCAGCCATTACCTCTTTGACCAAAGTCATAAATGTAAAGTGTGAAGTGTGTTGTTCTTTTTATATCAAAAGCTATATTGTGTTCGTTACCGTTTGTGTGTTTCTATCCCTCTTTAATATACCTTCTTTCATACAAATTATAAAATGCTTTATTTACATGCCAACCCACACATGAGCCAGCTTCAAAACTGACACATCACATCTACAATTCATTAAAATGTTTAATAAAAGGCCAACCTTAGTTTGTAAAGTTATGTTTTCAATCATTTTTCATCTACAACATTGTCTTTTTCAACTCAACTTTAAAAGTCGAGATGTACACCTTAATTAGATAAGTTTATTTGTATGTCGGTGCTTGTTAGGTACATGCAATTCCAGCAAAGACTGTGATTTTAGTAAAGAAAATTTTAATGCGTTATTGTATATGTGAAATACTTTGATTAATATTATGAGTCATCATAGTAAATTGTAGAAGTTTCTTTTTCTTCAAAAGTTTGATCAATTATTACAGCTATAGTTTGAAAATAAATCAGCTGATCATACTGTTTGAGACAGTTTTTCATTTAGTAGACTTTAAAAATATAATAAAATGTTATCTCAATGTTGATCGCAAAAAAAACTGTAATTATTAAAAGGTTCCAAATGTCCATTCGTAAGAAAATCCAAGGTTAATTAAACAGTAATGCTTCATATATTAACATATGCATAAATGCAACTGAATTAACAAAACTAATGTTACACTTCAAGTAGCAAAAGATCCTATATAATTTCATGGTCGAACTATTTGTGCACCAACCAAATTACTGTGGATTTTAAAAACTATAATCTTTGAAAATGTAATGGCTGTGTAGGGATTAATCACCCCTTTTTAATAACCTGAGAGAGTATAGATTTTCACAGCGTGAAATCCTGTTTCAATTGAGAGAAAGGCATTTTTTGAAATTTAAATTATATTAATGGATTTTAGCACAATTTCTTAAAAGTTTCGTAAAGTATCAAATTCAGTGTGATTAATGTGTTATGAATAAAAGGAAATATTATCTTGAATTCATATTGTTATTGTGAATTTATTTTTTTGTTAAAGTTAAAATGTGACATGTTTAGAAAAGGGGTAGTAGATTTAATATAATGTCTTAAGATATTTTTGAGGTAAAATCAAATTTAATTTAAGGCAGTGATTATGGGAATGAAAGACGATGAAATAATATTCACCATATCCTCAATATTAATAAATGATTGTTTTAATTTTAAGTGTTATCTATGTAACCACTAGTCTGTATTTATTATAAAAAAATTGCTGTAAGATTTTTATCTGTTCATATTTAGTTTGAATAATGTTTTTAATTTTAGTCTTAAGTGAATTACAAACTGAAAAATATGTTAAACAAAATGAACTATTTTAATTTATTTCTTCTTACAAGATAAGAAAAATAGTTATATTTTTGTACAGTGAAATCCCCCTCAACAGATACCTGTGACTAGTGAATTCTTCTTTATAATGGACAGTCTATATTTTCCCAGAAAAAAACAACATGGTCTCTTACAGTAAAACGACCTCTCAATAACGGAAATTAACACTTTTAAAGACACATATTTATGTATTACAATATCTTAACAGTAGACATAAATTGAAAAGTCCATTTATAGTATTTGACTATAGGAATGTCAGGAATGCTTGTCTCCCGTGAAGTGTGAGGAGTCTTACCCCTCTAGTGGAAATTTATTACGTAGTAACTACAAAGGTATTTCAAGTTTACACCTCTCACCCCTTCTGAGCCATCAACGAGAGAATGTTCCAGCAGTAATTGTCTGTGCTCACGAGCACATATTGAGTACAGAAGCTCTAATGTTCACATTTAATTTCATTTGCCTATTGTTCTGTGTATTATGCATACTTTACAGTAATTAGATTATTGTAAATAATATTCACAGTACATAGGTTCATGTAGATTCTATGAACTGTCCAATATTAAGAGATTTCACTGTTTTTTTAGCAAATCTTCAAATACCTACCAACCCCTGATTAAATGATAAGTAATCTAATCATTTCTTGATTGATAAATTTTAAACTATTGACTCAAATTTATTATTTGCTAGCTAAGAGTAAATGAAAGGATTTCTTTACTGTAAAAACAATTTTTGACAAAAGGGAGTGATCCATTTTAAAAATATTTCCCAAAGATGTAAATGTACACAATACAAAACGCATATTTTTTTATAGGATGACACATATTGTATACAAAAATATTTTAACAATTTAAGTATTATTTTGATGAACAAAATATTGTATCCAATGCCAAATAAGATGGTTTATAATGTTTTGTGATTTTAACCAATTTTTGTGGATATTTATTTATTTTGATTTATGTGTGTATGTATTGATGATAAAAAAAAATAATTTAAAAGGTAGCAACATGTTATATACATGCTTATATGTATGACTCATTAATGAGATGGATTCCATAATAAAAAAACACTACAACAAACATAATAAATGACTAATTTGCTTGTGAAAGCTAGTAATTTAAGTGAAAAATGTAAAGACAAATCATAAACTGTCTCCAGCCCTCGGCAGTTTAGTAAAATGCCTCCATCGTCCTCTATCCTTAAACCATTCTTCTCCTCTCACTTGCACATGTGCTTTTATCTGCTCCTCTCATCCCTTTCTTGGTCTCCCTTGCGGGATTCCCCCCCTACATGCTGTACTTAATCATCATCGTTCTCCTTGGGATTATTTTTGTTTACATCCCCATGAATAGTAATGACTAGCAGAAGTACCCGGCATTGCGTTGTTTTCTCCGGGCAACGCTTTCCTTTCATTTTATTTCTTCCGATCAAGTTTGAAATAAATAAAAAAATCTAATCAGAAAATTTTAATTCTAACTTCAAGGTGCACAAGGGCTACTAATTTTAAAATGTCGGCCCTCTGCATCACATAAGATATCGCACAATGCTCATGACAAACAGCGTATTCATTTTATTGATAGATGACTATTATTATTAGCACCGCGTCTTACTACCCATTTGGGTTATACGCACTTATGCTAATGTGTAATGGTAGGGTGATTGATTGTGAGATGAAATGGAGGACCTACAGTTTAACGTGGAATCCGAACCACGGTGGAGGCCATGGCATTCCCCACATTCACAAGATGAGATTAATACACGTCTTGTCAGAGGTGTATTGATAGATAAATGTTCCTTTAGAGAAGGACTAATCACTTTAAATAGAGTAAAAAAAAAATCCCAAAAAACCTGAATAGCTAGATTTTAACTGTCATATAGAATAAGCATGTTGATCACCGATGTTGATTAATTGGGAAAAAGTACTTTGCAGTATGATGTAACTGTATAAGAGTGTGTGTTTATGTTTTTATGTGATTTAAAAAGTTATGCAACTTAGAGATGAGTTCTTCTAGTCATCTATATGATATTGCGCCCAAGTATAAAGTTGCCAAATTTTTCATGTTTTATAGAGAAGTTATGACAGTAACAATAAGATATTACATTAGTGGTAATGCAGACTCAGAGAGCCACAGTACACCCTACCGGGATCAAATCCTTCCACCCCCTCTGTCATAGCTATTCTAGTATATTGCGAGACTAGCACCTTAGACCATACATCCACCAAAGCGAGTTTTAAAAAATATACTGAGAGAAATATACTTTTAGTCGATAAAATGTTGATAGAACTTTGAAAAATACACGAATGATGTAGTTTAAGGCCTAATATAGCTTTTTTATGATCATTTTAAAAAACTATCTTATAACTTTTGCAATGTGATGTAACCAGCATGCCATAATTCAATGTGAAAAAAAAAAATCTAAATATTTTCAATGAACTTTTCATAAATTTCTCTATAATACATTAAACATTATCGGCAATTTTGTCCTGGAAGGTTAAAACTTGGGTTCAGTATGTTAATAATATTGTACAATAAATATTTTATATTCTAATGAAATAACAAAAACTGTATTAGTCTGCTTTATATGGATTGTCTTTGTAAATAGCACATGCTTAGTTGATAATTATTTTAATCTAATAAATAACATTATTATGAGTTGTATCAATTTATTGGGGATCACCTCGGTGGTCTTGGGGTAAAGTGCTTTCCTCAGGACCCGATGTTTGTTGGTTCAAACCCAGCTGGGATTGACAGATTTTTCTTCGGCGATAAAAATTTGTAGCACAAGGGAAGGTATATGAAATCTGACAAAATTGGTAGGTCCTTTCCCTCTCCCTCATAGAAATTCTCATATAGTGTACTGATATAATCAGTCGGTTCAGAAAGTGCATGTTAAATAAATAAAAATATTGGGGATCCATGAAAGTGGGCAAGAAGTCTAAATGTAAAGCTAATTTAGTCTGGATTGTCAGTGACCGAGAGGTCAGGATTTGAAACCTGGATTAGTGTATCGAGAGTAGATTTTACTAAATAATTTCCAGCACAAATGTGGGTTTATTTTTTTAATCAGTTATACCCACCTCATCCCTTCCCTATTTGTGTATTTAAACGTGGACAGCCTGTATGGGTAGTTAGATGTGTAAAACAAAGCTCCATAATATATTAATACTACTATCATTATTATTTTAATGAATTAAATAACAAAAATATTATTTTTGTTGATTATGGTTACAGCCGTATCTAAATATCATATTCTTTGAATTGAAAAATGACACCTAAACACGGGAATCAAACCTGGGGTGATTCCTGGATAGCTCAGTGTTTAAAGCATTAACATATTAAGCCAAAAGTTCAAAGTTCGATTCTCGTGTCCAGAAATCTTTTTTCAATTTAAAGAACATAATATTTAAATATGGCTATAACTGTAATTAGCAAAACTAATAGCCTTGATATTTAATCTTTTATGATACGTGGACTCGTACAGTTAAAATTGTACTACTGGCAGCATAAATACGACTACAAAGTCCATGGTGGTTGCGTTTTCTGATAGTAGCTTGTGATTCTTAATTGATTACACACTTGTAGCCAACGATTTCCTCATGTCCCCCATAGATTTTGTCTTAAAATATGAGTGAAGAATGACCCTGGACATGAGATGATTCTTGGAAAGCTCAATGGTTAGAGCACAGGCGTACTAACTCAAAGGTCCTTGGTTTGATTCCCGTGTCTAGGTGTCATTTTTCAATTTAAAGAACATTATTTTAATAAAGGAAACATAAAATGAAAACAAATATATATATATATATAATTGACTATTTTAATCTCCAATATTATTTTTTTGGTGTCCTTTTCTTTTCTGGTGCACTTGAGTGAAGTTTTTTTTTTGTCACTTTTTTTTCTGTCAACTCCGATTGTTTCAATTGGATGCTCTGAGCCAAAATAATAAGCTTTTGTCCAACTTTAATTTCTTACTGCCCTTATCTACTTCTCTTTCAAAGAACTGAGGGTCGAATGCGACCAGTAACATATTTTCACCCCCTTTCCTCTTCCACAACCTAATGCCTCAAGGGTATTTCCTTGCCTATTTTGATTTGCACCACACCATATTATAGTACAAAATCATTCCTTTAGGTTAGAGGTTCTTAAACTATGAAAAATGGGTTCATCCAACCAGTGAATGCTTTGACAATAATAATAATAATAATAATAATAATAATAATAATAGAATAATTTGAATGATGTAAGCCTATACTCAAATGATGGTGACCCTTTATGCATACTTACATAATATGCATCCGGCGGCAATATTGGACACAAGTAATCAAAACAGCCAAACCGTGGTATACAGTTTCTCGGCACCCGTTAGCTGCATTTCAAAAAGTGTCTGATGAATGGAGAGATATTTCAGGAGTGAAAGACGGTCATTATGTTGGCTGCATAACTTATATTACGTTATGTTTAGTCATGAATCAACTATTTTATGAATACAAATCTCCAATTTACCTTTAGATCTCGAATCTTGGAAAAAATTATGAAAATAAAATAAAATATAGATATAGACCTAATAGAATAATACAAAATACATATAGTAGCTAAATCTTAAGATTCTTTCTTATACTCTGTTCAGTGTAACATACATACATATTTAGTTAAACGTTAAATGATTGGTCTGGGGTCTAATTAATGCATCTATCCCATATTATAATTGGTTCTAACCCCCTAATTAGCAGTATTAGAGCTATAAAATAAGTTTCATTTTAAAAATTTAAAGAAAAAGAAATCCTTTCAAGGGTTTAAGGGTCCCACCCCTAATAGATATATTGTTTTCTATTCGGCTCACCCAGCACTTTAACTATTTCAGTGTGGCCTTCCTCCCTCTGCTTTAGGTGGCAGAACATTACTACCACCCGCCTCGGTGGCGTAGTTGGCTAACGCGCTAGTCGTGTTGAGCTTGACTGCCGAGGACAGGGAGATCGAGGTTCGAATCTCGGTTGGGTGAACTGGGGGTGGTTTTTCCTAAGTAGTTTTCCATTCTCCCACCATGCAAATGCGGGTTTACTTCCTCTAAATTCAACCTTCCCAATTCCTAATCCATTAGCATAATTAGTACTTAAGCATATAACCCGAACAGGTAGTAAGACGCGGAGCTAAAAAATGATAAATAATTAACATTACTACCAAGCATTATTGATTCGAAAATCATATATATTCTTTATTTTTTGTTGCAAACATGGGATTTTTAAAAATATAAATTTCCTTTAACTTATTTTGAAGAATCTAAGCTTTTCTTTTTTTCTTCTTTTCTTAAAGACCACTATTTAAAATGGACCAATTTTGCTAGAATTTATTACTTTGTTTAGTATGTGATGGATTAAATTAAAATTTATAGAGATCAATACATTCATTATTTCTTCAAAAATGCAAAATAATAGCTAATACAATCTTATTATTTCTTAAGCATGATTTTCCTAATAGCCTGCACAATATTCTTTTCCACGTTTGGGAGCAGAGATTTTGTAAAAAGCTCATAAACATTATATCAACAAAGGAAAAATGGCACCAAACAGCTACATTAAACTAAAAATTGAAAAAAGGGTAGAAGATTACAATTATCTTTGAGGCCTAAAATTTCTGGTAAGTGTATGGGCCTTGCGTGCGCTTCTGACCTCTTTTAAATGTTTAGACACTATACCAAGCAGTAAAAATATAAAATCAACAACTAAGGCTTTCTCTAGGTGGAGAAAAGTATTCTTTTAAAAGGTTTTTTGTTTTTAATCCGCTTGGGCGGTCTAAGGTGTCACTCTTGTTTTAAGACTACTCTGCTGATGACAAGGAGATTGGGGTTCGAATCATGGTCAGGGCAGGAGGGTTGTTTTTCATAAAGTGGTTTTCCATGGTCCTTCCATGCAAATGTGGGTACCTTACCTCTAAAATGCTTCCTACCTCATCCCTACTCCATTAGAGTAATTATCGCGTTTAGCCCGAAGAGGTAGTAAGAAGGCGATTAGAAAAAAGAATTTTTTCCCCCACCCAACATTATTCTAAATCTTTAAAAACAACAACACGCTAGTCATGTGATTAGATAAATATATTCACAAAAACTGTTTGCTGTGATTTATTGTTCACGTCACTTCAGCACCGTCGTCGTGAGGTTTCTGTTGTATCTCCAAATGTTGTTGTAAATGTCCGACTAGCGTCTGCTGATGATGGGTCAGGTTGTGAACAATCTGAGCAGGCATGGAGTTGATGACAGTGACCAGACCAGCTCTAGAGGTCTGAAGGTCTGGAAGAGCACTGTATCGCACCAGCTCTTTCTTGCTCAGAAATTGACCATCCACAATTCCCGCTGTAAATAGATATTATCAGGAGTTCATTAACCAATTATGACATTCCCAACTATCCATGAGAAACAGAAAATCAAGTTAAAAAAGTAAGAAGTCCCGCTTTGTTGGCCTCATGATTTAAGTCGTTACTCTCGTGTTAGACTAGACTGCCGAAGACAAGGAGATTGGATTTAAATCCTGATCGGGTGTAATGAAGGGGGTTTTCCTTAAATGATTTTCCACTCTCTAGACTACGCAAATGCGGATAAACTTCCTATGGATTCAATCTTCCTCATACCTAATTCATTAATGTAATTAGTATATATGTGTATAACCTGAACAGAAATAAGACTAGAAATCATAAAAGTGGTGCAGTTTTCTGTATCATGATTTTTTAAACAGTCAAATTGAGACCAGTGAACACTTTTTTACTATATTTTAAGAAATGCAACAACATTTAAATTTATTGCTATCAAATTAAGAAAAATGAAAACAACAGTTTGATACATTCTCTGGTTCAAGCGTAATCTTGTGTCTACTATTTTGGTAAATCGGTTGCGAGATGGGCTCTTAGGAAACACAAATATCCTCACCCAAAAGAGTCAACTGTGGAATTTTCTTTAAGAGTTTCAGCAGTTTTCCAACTTGCGGCTCAGCACTGAACACTACTAAATTGTGGGACTCAAAGAGCTTCAAGACTACCTCGTACCGAGTGTTTTCAACAGCCATCTTGAGTGTGCTGTGGCCGTATATTTTTAGGTGCATGTCTTGTTTTTTCAAGGCTACATATGCCTGCAAATACAAGAGAGATGTTTGTGGTGCAAACAGAATATATACATGCACGTTCTCGAGAAGTAGTTGATGGTGTTTCTCTTAGGCAAATATAATTTTCGTAAAGAATACGCAGAGAAAATTATATTTACAGAAAGCATAAATTGAACTGGTATGGCTGCTTACAAGGCGTGAGCGCCCTGAAATTTTTGTTTGGTTTTAGATAAAATGCAAGTTTTGTGCAACTCTCGGTTTATGACCAAGCTACTTTCAAAGGTCCAGATTAATAGTCAGACTTACCACGCCTCAAGTGAAACTGGCTTATTATATTCTGGTCTTGATAGGTTTCATCTTGTGTTTGGTGTCAAGCAGCACTTGAGGCACACTAAGGCTGACTATGAATCTGGCCCCAAGATGTTTTTCACTACATGTTCCGTTCACTGTGTGTATCTTGCATTCCTGAGCTTTTACAATGTGTATCGTGTAAGGTTTCCAGCCATTTTAAAGCATTAAAAATATGTACTAAACATAAATGGTCAATATAATATGCACTATTATAATGTATGTATCCATTAAGGTTTATTGTATGATACGTAACGTAGAATAAAACAAAATAATAAACCTTATTAAAATTTTATATGAATTGAGGTGTTAGAGTGAACGTTTGTAAAACAATAGTTGCCTGAATTTCAAAATTAATGACAAATAAAATTGCCAAAACTTGAAAGAAAAAAAAAATTGTAAGTAGGATATATTGCTAATAAAAAATAGTACAAATGTTTAAAAACTGCCAAATTTGTTTTAGATTGTCCTTATTCCTGCTTATTTTTTACTAGTTGAAGGAGCCAAAATGTTGGTCAACCTACATGAAAATGCACTTTTCCTTTAAGTCATTACCCGCCTCGGTGGCGTAGTTGTCAAACGCGCTTGTCGTGTTGAGCTCTACTGCTGAGGATGGGGAGATTGAGGTTTGAATCTCGGTCGGGTGAATCGGGGGTGGTTTTTCCTAAATGGTTTTCCACTCTTCCTCCACGCAAATGCGGGTTCACTTCCTCTAATTCAACCCTCCCAATTCCTAATCCATTAAAGTAATTAGTACTTAAAGCGTACAACCCGAACGGGTAGTAAGACGCGGTGCTAAATATTATTATTATTTAAGCCGTTAATTTAAAAAAAAAATTAAGAGGGAGATGAAGAGCGTTGAAACTAAATAAAAAAAGTTCAGTTGTCTCAATGTAGTTGAATTATGATTTATTATTTAAAAATATGGTTTACACCAAAACCACGATTAAATTAAAATATATTTAAGCTACGTGAAACTGTAAAATTAGCTCTATTTCAATAATGTTCGACAAAGTAATTAACTTAACTAGATCAAGACAGATGCAGTTATTTATTGTTAAGCCTAAACAGAAAATTCAAAGTTGAAGTTTTTTTTTTGTGGTTATAAAATATAAAGCATCAGAGCTTCCGTTTCCCTAAGAAATATTGATGTTTGGGTTTCAGTCTTGACTCGCTAAATCAGGCGAGGTCTTTTTTTTAAAGTGCTTCATATCCTTTCTATAGGAAGTACAGGGAAACTACAACATTTCAACACTTCACCCTTACAACAGTCTTCAATTGCCACCATGCATCACAGATACACCTTAGCGACATGGCGCTACCACTTACATTAATGTCCGGTGATTTTTATGGTTACTCTTTTTATAAATAAGCCTACAAGGTCTACAGAGTGTATTTTTTTTTGTTACAAATGTGTTGTTTATGACAGTTAGGTCCATACATGATGTTTGCAATGCAGTATATGCATCGAAAAGTGAAAAAAATGCATTCCTTTGAGTTGTTAAGACAGTGGCCTGGAAATGAACCTGTCGTAAGTGTGGGGTATGAATGAAGGTGGTTTAGTCCCTATAAGTTCACATTAATCATTCTACATTCTTAAGAGTGTATAAAATAATTACAAACACAGACCTAAATTTGTATTTTACCTTAAATTGGTCTTCTGCAGTCCATGGGTTCCTATGGAAAAATGCTACCATTTGAGAACGGTTGAACCACTTTAGGATTTCTCTAGCAAGTAATTTTTCAAAAGGATTTTCCTGGAACATTTTAGAACGAAGTGGTACAAACTAAAACATTATTGCAAACATTTAGGCCCTCAGATGTACCGGTATGAATATAATAGAAATGTTAAATAATTGTTAATTTAAAAATCAAATATAAACTAAAATTTAATACAAATAAGAAAATAACAAGCTGCTAGAAACACTACCACAATATTAAAGTCCAATTTTCAAAGGAAAGACCTTTTATAAAATAAAAAATATTTTTGCTGTTAAAATTTATATTTTATTATTGTTATTTTACAAGTAATAAGAATATCTATCAAAAGTGATACTCTGCAGATGACACACACACATATACACTCATATATATATATATATAATTAGAAAAATGTAAGAGGAGACATAGCTGAGTGCAACTTACCACGCCAGTCGATTTCTTTCCTTCATTTGGTTTATTACATAACTCATACATTGGTATATTTTCAAATTTCTTAGGAAATATGGGTCGACATGTATCCAAAACTTTAGCTCTTATATAGTGAGGTGCACGCGGTCTTTGAATATTTATTCTATTCCGAAATCTTACAGTTTGTAGAAATGGCTGCCACTTTCTTTCGAGGAACCCTTTTAAAAAATAAATATATAAGTTAGTAGAATAATATATTTAAACAGTAAAGCTATTGAAAGTTATAATACAATATTTTGTTCAATTCTTATCATTTCGTATTCTTATGTAATTCACCAATTTATCTTCACATGTCAAAAAAACTAATATACCGTAATTAAATCTAATCATGTGGTAGTAATTTGATTAATCAGTTTAGAAAAAAATATGTGGGTCTATTATATAAACAATTTATTTTCTAACAAAATATTTTCAAAAAAATAACACCACGCTACCAAATGTTATTAACTATATTTGACACATCAAAGGGAGAAACAATAAAATACTTTACTTTGATTTTAAAACAGTTGTAATAAAACGGAATATTTTTGCTGGATTGTTAACTTCTAAATGATGAATATAAATATTAATATATTTTTAAAAACACACAAATAATCTTAAATCTGGGGACCTCTGAGTTTGTAAACAAGAACCTGATATGGGATAGAGGAGCTACCGTATTTTCCTACACTTAAGCTATAGGTGGATACAATTAAAAATAAAATGAAATGAATACACAGTAAACATTTTAAAAACTTTTTTCAAATTTTTCTCTGCATAAATTGCTCTATGGCACTTTTTTTTTTTTAATTTATTGCTAATAGAGTTGTTTTGTTTGGGATGTAATTACGGTACCTACTTAGAAAGATGCATAAATTAATTATCAACCCATTTTGTGGTGTCGAAATTAAAGTTAATGTTTGCTTATGTACTCTAGAGGATTAGAAAATCAAAAGTTCATTGGGCGCACTTACAAAAACATGCCACTTATTCTTTATCTTAAACTAACTTAGTTCTATCCTTTATGTTTAGTACTTTAAAACATAATTCAAACCCTTTAGACAAATATGATCCATAGTATCATATTTTTATTTTTAATATATTTTACTCAATTTTTGGGTTAATTATGACTTTTAAATCACAACCATCAAACCTTTTATATTTGCATTACAAGATTATTATTAGCACTGCGTCTTACTACCCGTTCGGGTTATACGCACTTACGCTAATGTGTAATGGTAGGGTGATTGTGAGATGAAATGGAGGACCTACAGTTTAATGTGGAATCTGAACCACGGTGGAGGCCTGGCATTCCCCACATTCACAAGATGTCTTGTCAGAGGTGAAGGAAGGGTTTGTTAATCAGATAAATCTTTGCCGCGACCGAGGATTGAACCCCGGCCGCCAGTACAGAAGTCTTACACCTTACCCCTAGACCGCCAGGTCACCCTTGCAATACAAGAGATTGTTTTATTTGCTTTACGAATTTGAAAATATTTATGATTTGTTAGAATGCTATTTTAGCTCTTTAGAACTTGTATAGGACCAGAGCTATCTGAGTCACAAAGAAAAATATATGAGGAAAATTTGAGATGTAAGGGCACATGACATTAGATAATTTCACCTGAAATGAGCCTTCTATGTCTGTCTAAGTAAATGAAATGTTAATAAACGTTAGGGGAATGCCAGGCCTCCACCGTGGTTCGGATTCCACGTTAAACTGTAGGTCCTCCATTTCATCTCACGATCACCCTACCATTACAATACCATTACACATTAGCATAAGTGCGTATAACCCGAACGGGTAGTAAGACGCGGTGCTAATAATAATAATAATAATAATAATAAACGTTAGAATGGGTGTACCTTTATTAAGGTGATATTTATGCTGGTTCAAAGTAAATTCTGAGAATTATGGTTGAACAATACCCTGTGAAATAGGGAAATCAAGTAATTATTGTCTAGATTTGTACTTGAATCATGTTATTATTTTAATGTAGTTCCCTTTTAGGCATTAAATGTAGTTAATAACGTTGTTTGGTAGTGTTATTTTTATGAAAACTTTTTTTGCATACAAGACCTGAATAGTCATGTATGTAATATAATATTTTATAAAAATACATTAATAAAGGAAACTAAGGCAAAGTCTAAATAGTCTGTCCTATATGCACTTGTGCACTTTACTGCATGCTTTAATATAACACGTTTCTGGCACCCCTAAGTAGATAGGATGCATGATAGTTTTCGGACAGCAAAGTACAGCTAGAGCCATCTGGTGGCTAATTCTGAAACATGCGTGCCCATGGTAACAATATTGAATTGTGATAGTGTTTTGTCAATGGTGTCAATGGTGACATATTTTTTAAGGTGCAAATTCATATTTATCATTTATCTTCCTTGATTATATGAACCTTAGGGTTAGTTACACTGTCCCTGTAAAGAATAAACTCAATTATATGCAGTTTATGTTATTTTACATCATAATCAAAAAAGATCATTATAATATGCTTAAAAGTAGACAAAAGTAAAATAAGGTTAAGCTATATTTTTTTATTTAACCCCTTTATGTGTTATTGTTAAAAAAAACTTATTTGGAAAACATGCGCCAAAAATGGTCAATCCTATCACAGTTTTATAAACTTTAAAATTATTGGGAAGATTAAACTAGGCTTAGCTTACATTAATATCAAGTTGTTTTAAAGAGAGTAAAAGTATTGCCAAATAAATACATAGGCCTATAGGAATTCCAAAATAATTTACTTAAGTTACATGTTGATCTCTTGTTTTGAAACATTTTGCCGAAAGGAGACTGCTGACTCATGGTGTCTACTCAACTTGACCAATGAAATTCCCAACTTTTTCCCTGATTTTCCCTGATCATTTCCTGAAATTCCCGACTAAAAAGTATGTCACATCCTTCTAAATCCCTCCCACCTCATTTTTCTACTAATCTTTTTAATTAATAATAAGTTTTAAAATTTAAATAAACATTGTTTACTAAGAATTATAAAATATATTACATAGCTACAAACAAACAAAAACTAGAGTTTGAATAACATTATTATTTACTGATTTAATGATTATTATATTTCATATTTTGAGTAAAAAAACATTTTCCCAGATTTTTGTTATAATTTACCAAATTCCCTGACGTATTCCCGTTTTTTCCCGATCACTTATAATTCTCGGCTGATTCCCGTTTTCCCTGATTTTTCCGAATGGTACACACTCGGTGACTAGATAAAGAAAATACGGCTACACGCCAAAAGGAGTGCAATATACGCAGGGATACCAAAGAGCAAGTTAATCATGTTTACATATGTAGAGAAATTGTAAAATATATATGTTTAGTATTATTCTCAAACAAATGTTAAGATCTTTTAACTCGTAAATACATTTTCTTTTGAGAGGGATTTTCACACTAGAAAGAGAAATTTAACCGTTTAACATCATGTATATAAACAAAGAACAGACTATGCTAGTTTTATTTAACAGTATGTGAATGTTTTATTCCATTTTCACAAAATATATAATACTTTCATTCAATATAAAAAGCTAGCTTAACTAAAGTGTGCGATAAAGGGCAAGTCGTATGTGCCCCTTAGTAAAGTGCACAATAAGGGGTGCAAATGTACACTTTAAGAGAATTCAGACACTATCAAAAATCACTTCCAGCCTTTAAGCCAATGCCATTGAAACTTTAAAGTGCACATGGTTTCCAAGGGCCCTTAGACGGACTATTTAGACACAGCCTAAGTAGGTACTCTGCATACTTAATACTTAATTATGGCCTTGAGACTGATATCTAGTGATATGTATTGTATAATTAAAGAAAAATGTGGATAAAAGCTTTGAATTTCTTCCCATCTTGACATGGCCCAATTATAAAAACAAAAATTATAAACAAGAAAGTATGACAGAGAATCTTTTAATTAATGTTTATAGACATCAAAGAAGCGTCCAGTCCCGGTCTCCCAGATTTGCTTATGATCAAACTTATCTACTCAGCAGTAAAAAAATATATATATAAAAGAAATCGTGCCTCCTTTTTGAATTAATGATGACATTGTTCCACAGTATTGTCTTCACAAAAAAAAGAGCACTAGCTTAGAGCATTTTGAAAATTATGTCATAATGAATAAATATTATTAATTAAACTTTAGAACACAATAAACTTTCTTTGAAATTCTTTGCATGTGTTTGTTTTTTTCTAAAAGAATGAAGCTTACTCAAGACACAAAAGCATGTTATGCTTAAAGCCAACACAAGAAAGCAAGTGTCCCTAGATAAACAAATAAAATGAAATTACATTTTGGAAAAAGTAGATACAAATAGAACGAAATAATAGATTACAAGATTTTAATAATAGCACATGAAGATTATCCATTTACCAATTTATAAATAGCATAGTCTCAAAGAAAATTCAATTAATAAATTATTTTAGAGACTTTTATTTTAAAATCCTATTTATCTGTTATGTTGGTGAACTAGTCTCATTTGAAGATTTGATTTATCATTTTAAGGTTTGTTTCGTTAAGTTGCGTTACATTCGGCAACAGTAAATTAAATATTTTGATAGTATAGTACTAGGAATAGTTTTTATAAAATTTTCTGTTTATGTTATTTGTCCGTTCGTGAGCTATATTAACGAAAAGGTAACTTGTATAATTCTTAACGCTTAGGAAGGAATTAAATAATATTTTGAAGAGAATGAAAACTATAATAAAAGGATACTGTATAACTTGTGAAATAATATAACAACAATCATAGAATAAGGGTACAATCCTTATGCTAAACTATTTAATTTTAATATAGCGTATTAAAACTATTCTATTTATTTTTATTTAAACTATGAAATGTGTAATCATTCATTATTTCGACCAAACCCGCACTATATTGAAATTAATATTCTGTATTCACTGCACTCAAGCATAGTAAACAAACATTCAAAATATATTTTAAAGTTTACCTTAATATTAAAATTGTACCTTGAAGGTGACCTGGCGGTTTAGGGGTAAGATGTCAAACTTTAGTGCTGGGGGTCCGGGGTTCAATCCTCGGTCCCAGCACAGATTTATCTGATTGCCAAACCCTTCCTTCACCTCTGACAATACGTGTATTAATCACAACTTGTAGAATGTGGGGAATGCCAAGCCTCCACCATGGATCGGATCCCACGTTAAACTGTAGGTATTCCATTTCATCTCACACTCACCCTACCATTACACATTAGCGTAAGTGCATATAACTCTTAACGGGTGGTAAGACGTAGTGCTAAACATAATAATAATGAAATTGTACCTTGACACATGAATTACTCATGGCTTATTGCCCAGAGCCATTTTTCATAACTTATTCATTATTTTGATATATTTTTTCAGACACAACCAAGAACACAGAAGAACCTTAGAACATTAAATACATAAGTTGGTCCTTCTAGCTTAGCTAATTTGAAACACAAGCTTATGATGAGCTCTTTAATAATTATTTTATAGGCCGTTCCACTCTGAAACTGCAGTACAGGTCTTACGGAGTGTGCAGTTGCCAGCTCTAATTGCTTGAGGCAGATTAATTTTTTATATTCCAAACATATCAAGTTATACAAAGTGTAAATACTTTATGACCCCTATGATAATACATTTGAAGTTTATTTTATGTTTATTATTATTATTGATTATTATTATATTAAACCTGCTTTAAATACACATCACACAAAATCACCAGTGGTGAATAGGTTGGGAGGTTTGAATTCTGGCATGTCGAGCTGAATATGTTTTTTACAAGTCAGTTAAATAGGTAAAATGGTTTCCCCTCTCTCCATGTTAATGTATGTATGCATTTTCTTAAACTATTACCTAACTCATCCATACCTTATTAGACTGTTTAAAAAGGCCTAATCATTTATTTAACCTTAGTTTTATGTTAGATAACACTAAGATTAAATCACCAAACACCATTTAGGCCAGCACCAAAATAATAACACAAAAACAACATTAGTATCACACAACTGGTAGATAGATTTTGCAGGTACCTTTAAAAGAACTGTGTTTTTCCTTACAAGATAAATTTTTCATGATTTCATTTACTTTATTTTAAGAGGTATTGAATTTTATTTTTTAACCTTGTGTTAAAGGTATTCGTTTCATACTTTGCAGGCATTGTTCATGACTTATTAATACAGCCACCATGCAATTTTTGACTTTCCCATACAATTGGAAAGAGAGTTGCTAAGTGACATTTGGTACCGTAACTCACAAAACTGAAACACAATCACAATGTCAATTTTCATTTTTGTGAAAATTAAGTGATTTAAAATTGCATTTGGTAGTTTATTTTGCTTTCATTGGATGTGTCGGTTAAGGTTATATAATAGAGCATGCTTATTCCATAGAAATAACAATTTCTGTTCAAAAGCTTCGAAATGGAAAATCTGCTCAGTAGAAAAAGGACACTGATAACAAGGAAACCAATAGGTTAAAAAGAAATAGTAAGTTTCCATAAGAGTCTGTACTACAATTTAAGAGTGGAACAGTCTATAGAGGTTATATGACAATGACATCTTAGTAAAATATTTCTCTTATCTTAAATGTAGATGCATCTTAAAGACACCCCGCCTCGATCTCCTGATTCAATCCACAGTGTAGATGGGCTTGAGGATGATATACTAAACCAACAGCTAAGCGATGAGGACGATAACGAAATCGACGATATCACTAGTGATTATGAGCCGGCAGAAGATGATGATGACATGCAAGATTTCGAAGATGGGTTAGATATTGTCGCCAGCCCTCTGAGGGACGATGCCGAGTTGGTTTTCACTAAACATACCGGTAAGTTAAAAAAGAAATATATATATATATATATAAAAATTGGGCCCCTTGACCCTTAATGACAGTATGGTATTTAAGTGTTTACCGATCAGGCATAAATTTGGGGGCCCTGGCTGAGCTATGATCATCAAGACATTGGGCTTAAGACAATGAACAACCATCTTTGATTATGTTGGTGTAGAATATTCCTGGATTCAAATCTAAACTTTTCATTCTTATACACTAACATTCAGGAGGTTTTACTCCTGCTTGTCTATCACTTGGCTGTGTGTCACTTTGTCCTCGTGTGTCAGCCAGTTTGCTGTTTATTAGTTTATCTACACCTGCCCTGAATACACCACAAACCAGAATGACTTATTACCGTAGCATAAGATTGCCATACAAAGCCAAAGATATCCAATTAAATTATGTACAGATTCTCATATTTCATTTGCTGAATTGAGTTTGGCTCTAGTTTGAAGACGTCCTTGTGATGCGCACAGGTGCGTGTCTTGAATCGTTGCTTCACTTTCACTCTAATATGTATAAACTAGCCGTGTTTCGCACTTTGCGCACCCTAGATAATAACACAGAAAAGGTGCCAAAAAGAAAGTAGTGTGACACTGACCTAACTAGAAATAGGTCCTAGACAAAAGGCGTAGACAAACTGCTTGTAGCCATACAAATATGGAACATGTTCTCATGCCGTTTAGGGCGTTATGAAACATTACTGTACCATAAGCACTCAGAATTTGATTAATTTTTCTTTATTTGATGTTGAAGGTTCTGTGTTTTGCTGCCACTTGGACCCCAAATCGGGCAATTTGGCAGTCACAGGAGGGGAAGACGATAAAGCGTATGTGTGGGAGACTCACACAGGAAACGTAATACTGGAATGTAAAGGTCACAGGGTAAGTGTTCATCATTTATTGTGCGTTTTGACTCCATCTTGAAATCCAAACATTTCCCTCAGTTTTATTATTTTTTTTATCAAGAAGTAGTTAGTGTACGCTGAATGATTCTATATTTTGTTAACTTTCGAAGAGTAAATATTTGAATACCCTGACTCAATCTAACAATATATCTGCCTAGGGCTATAAGACTCCCTGGAGGTTTAAATTTCTCTAACTGTTGTATATTAATCATATCGGAATTTACATTTATTACTGCCGTTTTGAAATATTATTCCCGATAAATGTTGAAAAAGGACACCTGGACATATTAATTGATAAAATACTATTTAAAGTAAGAGAAGCTTGGATTTTTATTATTTTATCATAATAATCTTTGAAGAAATGTTTGAAAAATATTGTTTAAGATTTCAAAATACTGTGATAGGATGGAACAAAATATTTCTTTTTGAGAAGTCGGCCCTTTTATCTTTGAATTAAATTGTTATGCTATTTTTCATCTTACCTATTCGACAACTTTCTTCTATTAGCTGATTTGCTTGACAATTGTCCTTACAACAAAATATGTTTAAGGAATCTTGAAAATGGTATTATTACTTGTAATTACCCTTTAAGTATGGTTCTAACTTTTTTTTTTAAATCTTTTTCCAATTAAATCATACAGTACAAACTTGAAGTGAGGGCTTTACAGTATTCTATTTGAAAGGATCACTCGATCTTACAGCTACAATATTGAATAAAACCACCATAATATATTCATACATCAAGTTATTTGATCTTGATAAATATCATCAATTCAATACCTATAACATAACACTTATAATATAGTGAAATGTGTTCAATTTTAAAATCTTTCCCGCCAAGATTCTACCATAGTTCCAATATTCGCAGGACTCTGTGACATGTGCCGAGTTTAATCACGATGGGAATTATGTAGCCACCGGTGATATGATGGGATTGATAAAAGTTTGGAAGCTGTCCTCGAAAATGCTTGTGTGGGAAACCAGCGTTGGAGACTTGTCGGTAAGTTATCTCAACTCTAGTTTAATGGTAATATACGGTAACAACAACACAGATTGACACACTAGATTATAATCATCATCATGAATTGTTTCCATCCGATGGTTGGGTCAATTTATAAAATGCCTCGATCTTCATATGTCCATTCACCATTCTTCCTCATTTACTTATGTTTATTCCTCTCACATTTAATGTTACATGCTTCTCCCATCTCTAAAAGGCATTAATAGTTTATTTCCCCCCTTTTTAAAAAAAAAAAAAAACTTTCAATTTAAATAAGGGCTACTACCATACACTCTTCTTATGAAACCTAATTTAAAACTTAACTTATGCAGAATGCAGAAAGGTTATTATTAGCTGGTAAGGATGTTTAGAAGTAAAGGCTGAAAAGATTAAGTTTATGATCACACATCGAACACTGATACAGTCAGTAGATGAATGTAATTACTCAGTCAGTAACTCTCACCTGCTGTCAAGAAATGTAAAACTCAGAACATATAAAAACAGTAGTTTTACCGGTTTTTCTCTATGGTTTTGAAACATGGTATCTAACCTCACATGACGAAAATAGATTTACTGTTCGAAAACAAGGTGCTTAGGAAGATTATTTGGTCCAAAAAGGGATGAAGCTACTGGAGAGTGAAGGTGGTTACATAATAAAGAGCTACATACCCTTTACTCATCACAAGAAATTGCTAAGATAATAAAGTCCCGTAGATTATCAAGGGTAGGCCATGCGGTGTGTATGAGAGAATATAGAATCGTGTTCAGGGTATTAACCAGCAAACCTGATCAAATTATTATTATTATTATTATTATTATCACCACCTCTTACTACCCGTTCGGATTACACGAACTTACACTAATGTGTAATGGTAGGGTGATTGTGAGATGAAATGGAGGACCTATAGTTTAACGTGGAATCCGAACCATGGCATTCCACACATTCACAAGTTGTGATTAATACACGTCTTGTCAGAGGTGAAGGAAGGGTTTGGTGATCAGATAAATCTGTGCCAGGAACCAGACCACAGCACGGAAATCAGACACCTTACCCCTAGACCACCAGGTCACCCTCTGATCAGAAGAGGCAAATGGGCGGATAACATTAAAATGGACTTGAAAGAGATAGGATGTAATGAGGTGGACTGGATAGAACTAGCTCAAGATAGGGATAGATGACATAACCCTTGTAGGCGCAGCAATAAACTTTCGAGTTTCTAATGACACATAGTAAGTGACTAAATATTTTTGTTTAATTTCATTGAAAGAACCTTGATTTATTGAGATTTGAAGGCAACTAATTGAGGTATTGGCAACTATAACATTGAGATAGATTTTTAATTATTTCAAGAGCAGAGGGAATCAAATTTAACCAGAGGCATTTATTTAAAAGACATAGAAGAGGAAGGAGGAAAAGTAACAATACAAACAAAATGTTATATTTTTAATCTACTATCATTGGTTTGTTTGATATTTACAAATAATTGCCATAAATTATTTGTTGCACTATACCACCAAAGTAAGAGTTGAATTGGTATTATTTGTAACCAAAGAAATATTTTATTTACAGGTATAAAACCATGTGCAAGTCGTGATTTTCATGGCAATGTAAACAAAGAAATAAAAGCTGAAAATTCCCTGGGAAGATCAGATATCTGTTGGAAACTAAATTTTTTTCCATCATCCTTAATCTCTAACTTTGAAATTAGTGGTCATGTGTCATAATATGTTCACCCATTCCATTGTTGTTTCTATTATCGTTAAACGAGCTAATAAAATTATACATAAGATATTCTTGTTTTAAAATATTTATTTATGAAAACAAACCAGATATATTCAAATTATTCCTTCACAACGAAACTTTCAGCCAGTTAAGTGATCCGATAGACCATGTGACAAGCAATGGGAGCTCATCTGATGATTGTTATACAGGGTATTTACTGGGTCACAAAAGTCACGAATTTTCAATATTTTGGTTATAAAGTCATGAAAATATTTTTTGTTTGAATTTCCCACATATCGTAACAATGTGAACAAGTTGAATGTCGAGCCACCCATGATACCATGCACTAGCCGTAAGTTGCCTGATTGTTTTACCATGATACCGGGGATAAGTGTAATGTTTACCATCCAGTTAAAGTTTAATGTTGCGTGTGAGTGCATTATATAATGTTAATCCGTTTACCGAGGCAATTCTGTGGTCAAAAAAGGTCACCAAAAGTCACTAATTTTTGTTTCTCCAACTAAGTAGAAACCCTGTAATCTTTTTTGTACAGTGGATGACGTGGCATCCGGGATCCAATGTGTTGTTGGCTGGTGTGGACGCGGGGGAGGTGTATATGTGGAAAATCCCAAGTGGGGACTGCAAAGTACTTGCAGGACACGGCGAGAAAACGGAAGTGGGGGTTATCCTACCTGACGGTAAGATTTTTTTTGTAACACCACATTTTACTACCTGTTTGGGTTGAAAAAAATATATACTAATTACGCTAATGTGGTAGGGACAAGGTAAGTTTAATTAAGAGGGATATATACCTACCAGTTGTAGGGAGGGAGAATGGAAAACTACACTAAGTACATCTCACCGGGATTCGAAGCCTGATGTCCTTGTCATTGCTATTCCAGTTTATTGCTAGAAAGATACCATATGACCACAGAAGTGGATGTCAGTAAAATTAAAGCTCAAACAAACTTCCCATTAGTCTGTAAGATCAGGGAATCATAACATTCAATAAAGATAAAAGTGTAAAAAATACATCAATTGCCAATACAAATTTTACCAATCTCCAATGCCTGGTTGAAAAGGGCTATATAGTATTATTAAATACATGATTTCTTTGTTTTAGTCAGTTGACATATCAAAATAGAGATAAGCCTACAAACAATTTTTTTAAATTAGCTCTTTCTCACCTTAATTAAAACGAGGACTCTGTATACAAATAAACACAGGAAAACTTTGTTTTTATCGGATATATGCCTTTAAAAAAATTATTTTTGGTCTGAAAAAGTTGGATACCATACCAATACATTTTGAAATATGAATCAAGACTCGAGGGTTGTATATTTTGTCTGTTCTAGAATGAACTTACGGTAGTTTATAATGCATATAACCTGAAAAGGTAGTAAGACGCAGGGGTTTAAAAAACTTGGTTAATAAGTTTTGTGCTGCAGTCTTGATATAATCAATTGCTCGCTAAGTGCATGCTATTTACCTCAAATATAAAAAAATATCACCAATAGAATGCAATTTGTCCTTTAGTGTAGTGGTTTATTATTTAAAGCTTTGTTGTGTGGATCAGGTAAACGGGCTGCTGTCGGCTACTCTGACGGAACTGTAAAAGTGCTAGACTTGAAAGCCATGACAGTGTTACACGAGGTGCGAGCTCATTCTGGGGGTCTCATGTCCATAGATTGCCACCCTGACAATAATCTTCTGATTACAAGTGGTGCAGACGAATTGATTATCTTCTTCAAGACTCAAAATGGCAAGGTAGGCCTATCTTCATTTTGCTGTATGGGGTTGATACCCGACATACTATATATTAATCTTTAATTTATCGAAAACCTGGCATGTGTGAAGAGCTAGAGACTAGAGGTCCTTCAGTTTGATTCCTGGCTGATATCAGGAGATTTTTCTTGAAATTGATGCCGCCCAATCCCTCGACCTAGGTTTCATTCTATTGGAATACATCTGAAGGAAGTGTGAAATGTGCAGCATCAATTTCCTAAAAGAAAAAACCAAAATACACAAGAGGGAGAAAAATAAAATTGTCAAAGAATGTTAGAACACTTGGATAGGAACATGTAAAAGGAATAACATAACATATAATAAATTGAAATTTTGAATCAAATTCACATCTTAGTATGATTCAGATTTAAAATTTTAAAGGTTCGCACAGGCTTATTGAATTAAAAAAAAAAATACTCCTTCCTTGATTTGCGCACAGGTGGCAAGTGTCCAACGCGCTCGAGAAGAATCTTCTACTAGCGTGAACTCAGGGATAGCGGAAGTGGCTAGATTTTGCCATGACCCCAGCTTGAATATTGCAGTGACTGGTGACTTAAAAGGTGAAATCAGCATTTGGGACGTCTCCAGAGAAGTAAGTGTGGTTCCATCTCGGTAGTTCCAATCTTTCGAGTACCGCAGGCCGCGAGCAAGACCACTAAACTGCTACATTATGCCTTAGTGCTGTACTCAAACCATCTTTTGAAAAATCAGGTTTAAATTTAAGTCAGGTAAAAATTTCTCAATCTCATTGTTTGAAAGCCAGTAGGATAAGACTGTTTCAGAGATAATTGGTTTTTCCTCCAGCTACTAATATAACCCTTAACCTTTTTAAAAACCTGAGAAATAATTGTGAATTAGATGTTATGTTTACTCTTTCCATATTGTTTTTATATCTTTGATATCTCTTTGAGAAACCTCATTTTTTTTAGGTACATTTTGAAATATATGGTACAAGTTATAGGAAAGAGGGAAAGTCATATTTTTTTTGTTCCCTTTTATATGTTTATATACTTCTTCCTTTACCTCCCCAAAATATAATAAAACACCTCAAAAATCGAAAAGTAATTTTCTTTAAAGATACATATATATATTTTTTTTGCATCCAATGTCCATTTCCTATGTTTTTCCTTTGTTGTGTCTTCGTTCCTTTTAAATGTTCTTATCTAAGTGTCCTGTTTTCCTCTTTTAGAAAGTTGTTAGGGAAACTTCAACTTTGCTTTAAAAAAATTCCAGCTTCGTCGGTAAAAATATTGTCGGCTGAAATGCTGAATTTATGTTCAATTATTGACCTTCTGAGCTGTTTTGTACATTAAAAATTAATATTCATATGGAAAAGATCGGAAGTAAATGAATTGCACGTTGTGATAGTAGGTTACTCTATCGGATTGAAACAAAATATTACAAATAATCATACAATAAAACACTTTCCAAGTAATTTTAAAAAACTACAATATTATATTTTTTCAAGTCTAAAACTACTAACAAAATATTAAAGTTAGTTTCCAATTGAAAAAGTTGACTTCACACACCACTAGAAAGTTGTAATACGCGTTTCACTCTCTCTCCTAGTGAGTTTTGATAGAATTAAAATTAGATTTGTATACTTCATTCACGGTAGGAATTACTCTCTGAAAGGTCTTTTTTCCTACCAATATCCTACTATATTACAATTTTCTTCAAGAAACAGCTATTACCTCTCTGTCCAGTGGCAGCAATGCAAATTTGAAACTGTGCTAGTTTTCATTATAAAAAACCATATTGTGTTTGTCCTCTTTTATGTTTTCTATCCACCTTTCCTGTACATTCTTCTAAACAGGAAATCGGTTTTAAAAAACTCCTAAAAGGGGAGAAGAGAAACACAAGTTGGCTTTAACATTGATATGTTTATCTTTGGTTGTTTTTTATATATTTTAAAAATTAAAAAAAAAATTATTTGCTACGATTACTTTGCTTTACGCAGGCGTTGCGCAAGACTATATCTCAAGGCTCAGGTCTGACCAAGTTGGTGTGGGTGAAGAACAGTCCGATGTTCTACACTGGGGCGTTAGATGGAGTTATCCGTCTCTTTGATGCTCGCAGTGGAGATAAGCAGAGCACACTGTCAGGCCATGAGGGAGACATCCTAGATATTGCACTGGCATCGTTAGTACTATTTCTTTATTCTCTGGATTACCAAGGCAGCCTTGACAAATGTCACTATGTCATATATTAATTATAATAAGATAGTGTAGAAACACTGTACAATCATGTAAAATAAGTGATGGTGAAGGAAGCCAACCTGAAAGGACAGATAGGTTAGGCCTAGATAGAAACAATCACACTTTTACACTTGCTTCTTTTTCAAACTTCCACAATCACACATTGTTTTAAATTTTTGGAAATAGTCAAATCCACTATTTTATGAATCTGAATCTCCAATTTAGCTACCTTCAAATCAGAATCAAAATCTTGGATAAACTTTGAGCATAGAGGAAATATAAATATAATAGAAAATACAAATAGGAACTAGATGTTAACATCCTTTCTTATAATCCATTCATACATTCAGTTAACTGTTAAATTACTGGTCTGGGGCCTGGTTAAGTTTATCCTGTAATTATAATTTGTTCTGAACCACCAATAAGCAGTATTAAAGCTCTAAAACAAATTTCACTTGAAAAATTGATAAATTGTGAATATTTATATTTTTTTAAGAATTTGAATTTTGAACCTGAAATTTTCTCGAATATCCTTGAGGATTCGAGGGCCAATCCCCAATATGTACATATGTAATTTGTTTTATGATTTGTTATAAGTACACACACTATCTGCTTTTTTAGTATTATATACAATAAAGTATTTTAGTATAAAATACTCTTTTTTTATATTAGATCATTTATCTGGATTTTGGTTATTTTATGCATTAACCTAGGTCCTAATTAATCCAGATAATTGGGGTTATACTGTATTTATAATATTTTTGTGTCCCTACCAACGTGTTCTGGTTGATACACATATTTTCAAGTAATTTGTAAATAGTAGAAATATTAGTGTGTAATAACTTTTATCTATTTATTGCAGTGACAATAGCATCCTTTTGAGTGCCTCTGATGATCACACTGCAAGAGTTTTCTCCTTGGCCCCACCTGAACGATGACCGCCGTCTACACAATAATGTTTACATCGTCATACCGATGGTTCTGGGGAATTGTTACCTCCTGATGAACATAAATGTAACCAAAAATAAATGGTATACATGGGTTCTTAAAGAAGACTGAGGAATCGTTTTATTTGTTCTTTTAATTGAGGATTTATTTACTTCATATTATTTCAGTATTTATGTGAACAAACTTTATCTTTCGATTTCACATCGGGAATATTATAATCAAACATGGTTCCAGTATATATTATATAACTTTTGTTTTTTCAACATGCCAAATTTGGTGTGTTCAAGCACTGAAATTATTTTAGCATAGGCGTCTAGAATGTTTATCTTATTTAAGGTAGGAGAGGTGATAAGTGATAGGTAGCAGAAATTTCTTTATTGCAAACATTGACTGAAAGTCACTAGTGCCAACCTATTTGGAAATATTTATTGAAAATATAGTATTACCTATAAAATAATAACGTTTCCTCTTTCAGGAAGTTGTGTTGTGCATTTTACACTCCCTCCTGACGAGTTCCGATAAAATGAAACCTAGGTCGGGTGACGGGGTGATAACAATCGATTTTCTTAAGAGTTAGACATTTCCTCTTTTGTCCAGTGGCAGCAATGTAAAGCGTGTTCTTCTTTTCATTGCAAAAGCCATATTGTGTTTCCTTTTGTATGTTTTTAATCCACCTTATCTGTACTTTCTTCCAAATATGTATAGCAAAAAACTAATAGTTTCGGAAACTCGACCTAATGTGGACTGAGATGGTGTAGAGTTATTGAAATGTCAAGTTTTACGAATGAACTTGCATAAAATGAATGTTTACTATGTCATGTTTACTAAACAATGATGAATCACATTAAAGTATTGAATATTATATATACAGCAGTATTGCACGTACAGTAACAGTAATATACGGACAGTACAATATATTACGTGGTAATATAATGGTGTACATACATATGTGTAATATACAGAAATGCAGTACAATACTGTACATATACTATTGTATTGATTCAAATAACACATTATTGAATTGGAAAATTAACAAACACAGCACTTGTAAAAACATCATAGCACGACTGTTCCACTAGAGTTACACAAACAAACTGAGAGGTTATACAGTTGAATGACCTTGGATTGTGATGACTGGCGCTAACAAATGTGTGCACGTTCATATGTCGAGTTACACGGAATGTTGAGTTTCCGAGACTACTGTACCTAAAAAATTGAAAAGAGATTTTCTTAAACCGATAGCAAAATTATTATTTTAGATTAAGTTGGCACTAGTCACTTTCAGCCAATATTTGCTATCCGTCACAGTAGATGGGGTATATTTTTTAAAGTTTCAAAGTCACTGTAAATATGATTATTACCAAATATAAACATGAGAAAACTTACTTTGAACTTGTCTGTCAAAGTTATAGGAAGTTTAATTTTTTTTTGTTTTAAAGCCTCAATCAGTATGTCAATATTTTTTTCTATGTTTTAAGCTGTAAAAAAATATGCATCTAGCATATTTATATAGCTTTATATCGTTCCCACAAGTCAGGCAGGTTGGATTGGTTATTTCCTAAACAGTTTTGAGTGAAATACAAAGCACACTTCGCTTTGTGTTCTAACAGTTACCGTGACTCATTGCTGTTAATCATTTTTGTAAACAGTTTTCCTTCTTTGTTATGTAGCGAGCTCGGGGTAAGCAGGGGAGTGGGGTTTTTTTACCCTCTTTTGTAGAGAGAAACAAGTTGGGTGGCACGCGACTCATTGGGTTCTATCTATTTAACAGTTATTTGTTAGGTTCAATAAGCAAGAGAGCTTGAAATATTAAGAACCAAGATATATTATACTCTACCATTTTTTACGGTATGTAAATAGGGGAGGAAGAAAGTAGCTTGGTGAGGTCAACAATTCATGAATGATTAGCGAACATTTGAGGGGTTTAGATATAATTCCAGGATCACGATCAACGTAATGTTCCACAGTTTATCCTCTACACTATTTTTTTTTTACTTCAATGGCACATCTTTTTTACCACACCAAATCTCTTACGCACCTCTCAAAATAATCTTGCTGCCCCTTTCTTTACTATGCCCCCCCTTGTTCCTACCTCATTTTATTGTACATCCTTCCTCTTTCGGTGACCTCACAGTGTAAGACGCTACTCACGCGATAGACTAGACTGCCGATGATGAGATCGTGATGATCTTGGCCGGGTGTACTAAGGGTGGCTTTTCCTAAATGATTTCCCACTCTCCCCGCAATTGTTGTTACACTTCCTTTAAATTCAATCTTCCTCATCTTTAACCCATTAGTGTGATTAGTACTTAAGCGTATAACTCAAATGGGTGGTAAGACGCACTGCTAAAAAAATTTACATCCTAGATGATAGAATCTTTTTCAACTAACTTCATCTATTTAAAAACCAATACCTTTACCTACTCTGTTCTTCCTAGTTCCTCTTGTTAGTAAATGTATTAGGTAAATCCTCACTTTCTATAACTCGATTTACTTACAAATTATCTATAAAGGCATCCAATTTTAATCACTTTTTCTTGCCTCCTATAGTTGAAAGATTTTGATCTGAAAATGCATCTATGTTAAATGTATAGCCTTTATAAAATATTTCTACCCGTCATTACTGCGTTTAACTACAGCACAGAAAGCATTAATTACTCTAACTTATACCCATCCTTAACTATCATAGTCCCTATTTTTGGTTTCATCAAATACAAAGACCAAAAATAAGCTCAGATTTGAAGGAGTTTGAGGAATTTTACCAATGTGTGTTATTTTTAATTATTTTTTTTTCAAAGATTTTAATTTGAATTCAAAATTCATGACTACAATAAGGGTTTATACATGGAAACGAATCCAGATCAATCTTAAATACATAGTTGGGAACCATGACCCAGAAGAAGAGGTTGCATAAATTGCAGACAAGAGTTTGATTCTCACCCAATAGCATAAAGTTTTATTTCTCAAATATCAGATTGTTTTTAAATTGCTGATAGTTTGTTACTGGCATTAATCTATCCATGTTACAGATACTAAACAAATACATATTTAATTACATTTTAAATTTAATAGTTCACATCCTCAGTCAAGATTGTAGTGCCTTCACATATTTACGCTAATATTATAAAGAGGAAAGATTTGATTTTTTGTTTCTAATGGATAAACTCAAAAACTACTGGACTGATTTTAAAAATTCTTTCACCAAGATAAAGCTACATTATCAGCGAGTAACATAGGCTATATTTTATTTTGAAAATTTAATTTATTCCTCATTAAAGTGTCGATAGTCACTCATATTTTATGGTAGAGTCTATGATGATTCTTCAATATGTGTTGAAAATAGTAATGGGGGGAAGGGGGAAGGGTCTAGTAATAAATAAACATTTCATAAATCAGGTACTATCTTATATTTTACAGGGTGGTAAAATAAAATTTCTCATTCAAACATTACATTCATTTATATAAGGCCGGATGAGCAATATATGTTGCTAGAGGTGTGATGACAAACAAAAATTGCAGCGCATGACCCAGACAGGATTGTGAAATTTGGACTTGGATCAGGCATGAAATGTCATTACATTTGGTCGTATGTGAATTTAAAAACCTATGAAAACATAATAAAATAAAAGCGCAAATACCCTCCACAATATAGAGGTTACTTAGCGTAGGAGTTGTGATAACTGACAGCTAGCTAAAGTTATCAGGTCGATTCTCATATATCCAACCGCCAAACTATGATTTACAAGGCAATGGGTTGAACTGCTCTCACCTTTGTTAAAGACCTTGTGTTTAATTAATTCAATTTTTAAGCATTCTTATGTATATTTTTTTTTAATATGAGCTTATGAAGATGAACAAATTGGAGGTTTCTTTTTTGTGTGAGTGGCCTCATTAGTTTACTTAAAAATGCTTTTAAAAAGCTACCTTTTCTTCATAAATTACGATGGAGAGCTAGACGAAATAAGGGCAGCTGACTATTTCACACAAACCATAATTGTCTTCATGTGCATGTGTTTACAGAATAAAGACCTTTTATTTTGAAACTAAAATATTGTATAGTTCTTTTTCTGTCATAAAAACATCTATCTATTTTGGTGGCCAGTTATAAGATGATACAAGTATAACTATAATAATTTTTAATATATTATTTCTTGTAGTATAATATACTGTCTCCTCAACCAAAAACAAGATGGTTTTATTAATATTCTTTGTTCTTTCAATAAGTTACAAAAAATTCAATCATATTGTAATCTTTGAGGAAGTATACTAGAAGCATTTAGTAACACTTTTGATTGTTAATATTGTATTACTTAGAAAAGAACTATTTCCACATAAGTTTCTTTCAACCACTGTTTGAAATAAAAATATTCCACAAACTGTCAGTCAACACCATTTCTACACTGGATGGACTTTATTTATATCACCTTGTGTAGCCAGTATACAGCATTTTTTTTAAATAGCTTTTCAAATATATCTCAGCATATTCGAGCAGTGACGCATCCCTAAAGTTGATTCTTCCACCCCCTCTTGAGATACGCTTACTGTCCTGTCTGACTCTTAACAGTTCAATTTACGATCATTTGTCACTTGCTTCAATCAACATCTACTGCTTGTCTGGCTGTAGCCTGAGAGTGAGGAATATATCTTCACTTTTATACCTCAATTCATATAATGATGTATATCAAAGATGGGAAAACTCTCTATGATATTTAATACATTATTATTAATGAATCAGATAGCCGAAGCTATCATCTATGCATTTTAGTGAGGATAGCACCACTTAGATATCATATTCTGAAAATTGAAAAATGACACCTGGACACGGGAATCGAACCCGGGACCTTCGGCTTAGTACGCCACTGCTCTTGCCACTGAGCTATCCAGGATTCGTCCCGTGCCCATTGTCATTCTTCACTCATATTTTTAAGGCAGAGTCTTTGATGGACGTGCGGAAGTCGTCAGCTTATAAACATGTGAGTACGGTATATAAGATCACAGCCATCAGACAACGCAGCCATCCACGACTCGGTAGTTGGCATATGTATTGCAGCCAATTGACAATTATATTATATTTCATCAATTATATTATAATTGTCAATTATTATTAATGTTTACTTAAAATGTATCGTGTAAAAATTAAATTCAAAAATAAACTATTATAAACTTTCCATAAATATTAACAATTTTCTTACTAACTGGATTCAACAGATATAATTTTAATATGCCGGTAACTATGAATACAAAGTTTGTATTTATATAAAACACAGAAGTACAAGCAAATACTTGTTTCAATAATTTTCTGTAGTTGTTATTTCAAATTTCTTGGATTTTTCAATACAAGATTACCTAAAGTCTAATTTTCTTTAGTGGCCATTAGAAAAATAAGTTTTCTCCATCCTTGATGTATAAAAATTATGGTACTTGCAAGGTTTATTTATTTGTTTTTTAATGTGAATGTTTGTTGACTTGGAATCGTCAACATTTAAAATTTGATTTTGTGCACATTTTGCTCATTTATTTTATCTCAAAAAAGTATTGTTAAATTGTAGCATGGTATCTTTAATGTAATTCATTTAAATATTGTTCAGAGCTGTTCTAGCAGGAGGGGCAAAGGGGGAAATATATTTTCTGTCCCCAAACTATACCCTCTTTCCCCCTCCTGATATTGAAAATTATATTAAAATACAAAAACAATAAAAGGAATAAAAAGGTTTTCCTTCTAGTAGTCCCAAGTGTTGTGTTTTCCCCCCATTCTACCCGCTAGCTACAAGTTATAAAACAAACAAATTGAGCATTGTTTTTATTAATTTTCCTTTATTTATTCTCTTGGTATGATATTAATTATGCTTATGGTACATGTATATATATTGTTCAATGAAGCTTCTAAGAAAATTTACTTAAAAAAAATTATATCATCCTTGATCAACCTAACCGTACTCGAAAGTGCATTGTACATTTGTAACTGCTCATTTTGTATTTACCTTTTATGAAGACAGTAGGGAAGTTATTTCAAAGAGCTTGAATATTAGCAAAAATAAAATTATTCAGATTTTAAACAAATTAACATATCTGATTGGTTTAGCCCCACAGAAGACATCTACTAAATACCAATATTTTGAATCAAAATGCTCATTTTTCTTAGTGTAGCCATACTTAATTTGCAATAAAGAAGAGAAATAAGAAAATAATTTCTCTCTTTTGTTCATTTTTATTTCTTTTAATTCTGTAAACAATTATTTTTAACAGAAATTAAATCTATGATGTTTGTTAAATAAATAAATACAATCTATTTTAAATGTTGTCTTAAATGCTCATACTTCAACCCTATTTATTAATATTATTCTTAGTACCTCATAAGTCGTGACACCATACCTCAGTCAGTAGCATGTGTGTGTACTGAGCCAAGAGTCCCGGGTTCGACTCCCGGCATGGCAGAAAAATTAATTGTTGGTAAAATGTTAATTTACCCTTTCACAGTGAGGAATTAAAGGCTGGTGATTGAATGTTGTGACTGTCCTAATCTTGAGTTAGATTATAAGTAGACGATGACCGACTCCTGTGCTGGCGGCCGGGGTTCAATCCTCGGTCCCGGCACAAATTTATCTGATTACCAAACCCTTCCTTCACCTCTGACAAGATATCTTGTGAATGTGAGGAATGCCAGGTCTCCACCGTGGTTCGGATTCCACGTTAAACTGTAGGTCCTTCATTTCATCTCACAATCACCCTACCATTACATATTAGCGTAAGTGCGTATAACCCGAACGGGTAGTAAGACGCGGTGCTAATAATAATAATATAAGTAGACATGTAAAAGGTGAGGTTATTTTTTCTAAAAAAAGTGATATATGCTTAAAGCGATATTTATGTAAGTATGAGTAAAATTAGTACTCTTTAAAAAAATAAGTATATAACTGTCTAAATTGTTTGTTCATATTGTGTATTAAACTATTATATTTACATATGAGAAAAATCAAATATAGATATGCACAAAAATTTCATGCTTAGTAATCTCAAACTCAATTTCATTACCTTTGAGTTTTACAAATAACAATATTAGAATAATGGATTATCAATTTATTTTTATACCAAACAATAATAACACCCAAATATGTTGTCATAGGAGACTAAACAATTATCGAATAAGGAGAAAGGGATAAAAATGAAGATATAATGTTGCCAAACATGACCGCCTGTAGCAAGAGTATTATATTAATGTTCTTGCTTGGACCTAGCATGAAATCTTTTAAAAGCTGAAAACAAAGAAAATCGAAATTTAAGTATTTAAATGTGTGATTTTTAATGTTGACCTTAAAAAAACCCAGCTAAATCCATAAAAAATACTTGTATAGCCTGTGATCCCTTTTATACCTTTAAAATCAGAAAAAATGAATATTATCTGTACAAACAGAAGCCCTTGCGTAGCGCTATCGACAGTGTAACCATGTTGAAAAGTTTATTGGATTTCGTGGTATTTGCCCAAATTACAAATAAATTGTTTTTATTTAGGGAAAACCTTAAATTTGTGTTATTCGTGTGAAAACAGAATTTGTGCAAAAATTTGCTTTATCACAAATGTGAATTTTGCATGTCCCTAATAATTATAAGGCATATAAAACTAAGACAAGCCTAGCAAGCCGGTAGTGGGAAATATATGGCTTGAATAAAAAACTGACCTAGGCCACAGGCTGGAAACAGTAAAGGCTGGTACACACAACACTAAGCTTAGATTTGCTTTGCTAACTGATTAGAAAAATAACTGACCATATATTTAAATGTGTTGGTTCACACAGAAAGCTATGCCTTGCCATGCTGCGCTATGTTTTTTCCCCGATTGTTGGTTGGATGATTTTTCCATCTCCCATCTTACTTTGTGCGTAGTGTGGCTTGAGCTTCATGTTGAACAAACGCAGTGCTGGTTTGGTGAAAATAACCAAAGAAGTGTTGAAGTTTTGTTTTAAGTTTATTTCACGTGTATTTAAGTAATATTCCTTTTAGGTTTTATATTAAAATGGAAGCATTAATTGAACAAGTCAAACCTCCACCCCTTAAATTTTCTTTTTATCTTCCAAAACATCAACTAACAGCAGCATCTTTTCTTCCTCAGTACTATCATCCAGGGGCGGATTTACCCATAAGCATAGTAAGCACATGCATATGGCGGCAGATTTTAGGGGTGGCAAATTTTGACTGACAAAAAAATATATAAATATATTTCTGCCAGTTAAAATAATTTTATGGCTTCATTGTGTGTGTGATTGGATATCACCTTAACTCGCTGATAATAACCTTAATTGAAGGTCACTTATTGGATAAAAGCGATTTGTATGGCATCATCGATCAGTTCGCTCAGCAGAAATCAAGGCGAAATATACTATACACTGTTTTCATATTGCGTACATGCTAATATTTTATCTGTAGTAATATGTTTTACAGTCTACTGATGTAAACTTTATATTTTTAAATTATTTATTATTTGAATTTGTGTGTTGTGATAGTGTAAGAGTATTTATTTCCATTTTTTTTAAAATCTTTGTTATTCCACAAATAGCACTTGTATATATGTATTGGTGTTTGAGGAATGGTATGGGGAAAACAGAGATTTAGAAGGTTATAAATAAAGGTAGGAAAAGTGGGTGGCAATTAATAACCTAGTGCCTATGGACGGCATAGCCGTGAATCCACCCCTGCTATTATCCGAGCTCAAACAAGACATTTCGGAGAGTGTCATAACTAAACTTCACTGGACCAGACCAGAAAGAAACAACACTGAATTCAGGAGGAGAAAGAAGGACCATTGCTTAACTTAGCAATGAGTGACAAACCAAACTGACAAAGGCCGGTATACACAGGACGCTAGCTAAGCTATGCTATGCCCTACAACTACCTATTGTCACCATTTAAAATATCTAGGGTTTTTTGGTTATTTGGAGAGATATGTGTAACTTCTTGCTGGGTTATCACACAGAAAAAGTAGTTGTTTCTATTAGTTTTGAAAATGGTAACCCCTGCCCCTATTTAAACAACTCTTACTTAGAAATTTAGAGTTTAAGATGAATATGGTTATCTGGAGTTGTCCTATCTGTCTGAAAAATTTATATTTTCAACCACACCTAATTTTTTTTATTTTTTTTCTGTTTATAACCCGCCTCTTATTTCCCAAAGTCCCAATTACAAATCTAACCATTTCAGCCATTTTTATATTTATTTAAAGTGGTTTGCCTGTCGAATTTCAATTATTTTTCTTACCACATTGGGGAGTACATGTTTACTATTAGTTTTTGAAATTTTGAACATTCCCACCACCTTTTCTCCAATTCACATTGAAAATTTAATCTTATGCCTCATCCAAAAAGGTTTTCTTTCTTCTAATTATAGGCCCCCCATTCCCAGGAGCCCCATTTAGAAATTTCCCAAAATTAGAGGTGTGTGGTAGGAGTGTTAGAGTAATAAAATATAAATTAAGCTGTGTAGTAAATAAATGAACTGAAAAGAGTGATAATTGAAAGAAACCTCGGTAGCGTAGTTGGCTAACGCGCTAGTCCTGTTAAGCTCTACTCCTGAGGACGGGGAGATCGAGGTTCGAATCTCGGTCGGGTGAACTGGGGGGGGGGAGGTTCCTAAATGGTTTTCCACTCTCCCTCCACGCAAATGCGGGTTTACTTCCTATAATTCAACCTTCCCAATTCCTAATCCATTAGTGTAATTAGTACTTAAAGCGTATAACCCGAACGGGTAGTAAGACTTGGTGCTAAATATTATTATTATTATTAATTGAAAGAATAAATTTTACAGGCTAAAGAGTTGACTTAAAATAAAAAATATACAATATTAAAAAATACAATAGCCATAACAACACTAAAGCTATACAAATATAATAAAAAAGGTGATATATCACCTGAGACTAAAAATAATATAAAAAACAGTGATAAGTTGAATTGTTTATCAATAACAAAACGTTTTTAAGAAAATATATTCATTTGAAAATTGGGCAAATCTTTCTCCCGCCTTCATAGCGTTCAAAATTGGTCCACTATTACATTCCAAAGCGTTTGAGGGGAAACTGGTGACAGGTTGGTGAACTATCAGCACCAAGGGTAACACACACACACAAACGTGGGAAAGCGGACGTGAAAAAAAAGAGGGGTAGGGGAAAAAGAAAGGAGAAAGGTGGTGGGGAGAGAATGTAGTAGAATAGTAACATTACCCAACTAGCGAAGCCAACAAGAAGGCTTTAGAGTAACGAAGGCTCCTAGTTCGCGCGCATTCTGTCGTCTGGTTCTGTTGAGAGCGTTTGTTAACGGTAGACAATGAACACGCACGCGGATATCTTGTTTTGTTTATTAAAACTATAAAGTTGAAAGAAAGTATCGCTAATTTTCGCAAGAGAAGTAATGTGCTGTTAAAGGAAGACACGATCATGGCTCCTGCGTTGGACTGGGACATTAATTTTGTGTGTTTTAACTTTGAGTCAGCAAAGATCACAAGCCACGTGCGAACTGGTTGAAGTGTTGCATCAGCCTAAATAACACCGGTGCAGTATTTTACCAAGTGAAACTTTCTTTTCTTTCTCTCGCATGATTGATTTCAATATCGCAGAGTTTAAAATATAACTTTAAAAAAACACTTGTTTCTTTTTATCCTTAATCGGGAAAGTTTTTATTAATTTTTCGTCTGCAGAGTTCGTGCACATATGGTTGATCGCTAATATATATATTTTAGCAGAAGAGAAAGTCGCTAATTTTGTAATAGTGTTGGTGAAAACTGTAAAGTGTAAAGCTTATGTTATTTATTTCGATGTTTTTCTTGAAACAAACTCACTCCAAAATAATTCAAGCTGCCTAATTTTGGTTTTCATCATAACGATCAAAAAGTCTGAATTAATTTCGTAAATTGTCTACGATAAAATGTTCCTTTAGTATAGTTATATAATTTATTACGGTACTTTTCAATTGTGTTATCGTTAATTTATTCTTTTAAAAAAATTGCATTCTACTCTTTCCAACAATGGCCGTTAAAAAAATTAACGCGTCGGCTTCGGAGAAGGAAGCTTTAAGGCCGAGTGGTTCAAACGAAGGCATTAAACTGAAGAAAGAATTAGGACTTTTGGACGGAGTGGCGATAATCGTAGGTGTCATCATTGGCGCCGGCATCTTCGTGTCACCAAAAGGAGTTTTGAAAAATTCGGGTTCAATCGGTTTGGGACTTATAGTTTGGGTATTATCCGGGTCACTTTCTATGATTGGCGCGCTATGCTACGCGGAACTTGGTAAGTAAAGAATAATATTTTGAAATAGTATATTATTAGTGTCATATTGCATGGGCATGATGCAATAGTTTCGCAACAAAGCTTTTAACTTTATAAAAAAATATGTATTTAGAAGTTCTTGAATTATTTGCATGCAAGAAAAATTATCTATACTACATTCATGATAGGAATTATTCTCTGAAAGGTCTTTTATCCTACCAATATCCTACTATATAATAGATTTCTGGTAGAGAAAAAGGCCTTTCAGAAAACAATTCCTACGGTGAACGGACTTTACACTGTACAGCTAAACAATTATATTTTGAAAGTATTGTTGTGCTGTGTACGTTGGGTAAACGCCTTACTCTCAGTTAAATTGAAAGCCTATTAGAGTAAATTAAAATACTTAAACATATGACACAACGAACCAAAATTATGTGTAGTCAACACTTTAACATCATTACATTATAAAACTGTCAAAAGCGACCGCTACAAAACTTACAAGGAAACGCGTATAAATACTTAGAATGCATTTTTGACTGATATATTTTATTATTTTGGTTATCCAACTTATGATCCATTATTAATCTTAATTAATGTAAATGCTAAATAGAACTTAATCATCTGGTCTCGTTATTAAAAATCTTTTTAACATATATAAGTTACCAAGGCCATAGTTAGGTTTTTTTTTGGGGGAGGGGGGGTTAACCCCTCACCCCAAAATCTTACGGACAAAATATATATGGCTTTATTTATGGTTGAAACAATATCAAAATTAAGGCACAAGTACAAATTATGGGGCTGTGTTACCATAAAAAGCACTTCAGATATATTTTTTAGAACTTAACCATTTAGACTTCTTTCTAGCCCCTGGCAATTGGTGGATGTGCGCCCCCGCCTCAGATTATTGGCTGGCTACGGCCTTGTAAGTGACATTTTTCTGCTAATAACATTTATAAAATATACTGTAGATAGTATTTAAAATATATAAATATACTCAACATAAATCCCTAAGAATTATCACAAAAGTACGGAAACTAAGAAACTATGACTTTACAATCAGAAATGACGAAAATGACCAACAAATGACTGACTTAGAAAAAAAAAGTTTCTACAACCAGAAGGTTGTGAAAACAATTTATATACATAATATGATCACTGTCCGTGATAACATAAACAATAAAGATGTCATGTATGTTATCAAACTCCGGGCCCTGGTTAGAATTATTAGGTTGCTTTCATAATAACGTGAATAGGACATATTATGCGAATGACGTTGACATGTGTTTTAACTAAAAACTGGTACAACACAAGGGTTAGTGACGACTTAGTATTATAATTAGTAAAATATTAGGACACGCGTTCATAAACGCCAGTCTCGCAATTTATACACTGGGATTGCTGTTGAAAGGAGTTATTGGTTCGAATCTCGAATGGGTTCACTGGAGAAAGGTTCCCCACGTATGAGTTTACTCTTCCTATCTCTTTTTCACATAAATTCGGTTGCATGGCGGGGAGATCGGGGTTCGATCCCGGTCGGATGTACTAAGGAGGGTTTTTCCCTAAATGGTTTTCCACTCTCGCTCAACTAAAACGCGGGTACACTTCCTCTAAATTCAACCTTCCTCATACCTATTACATTAGAGTGAAAAAAAATCTGATGCAATTCTTTTAAAAATCATCTCTCTAATTACACCTTTCTTAAAACTAAGCTGTGATCAACTTAAAAGAGTTAAACGTAATTTAAAAATTATAAAGGGTAATTATGGGTAACTCGCTTCGGTGGCCGTATGGTCTAAGGTGCTACTATCGCAATAGACTAGACCGCCGATGACTGGGAGATCCAAAGTTTGATCCCGGTCGGATGTACTGAGTGTTTTCCCCCCCTAAATGGCTCCCACTCTTCACGCATATGCGGGTACACTTATTATAAATTAAACCTTTCTTATCCCTATTAAATTAGCGTAATTAGTACACAAGTGTATAACCTGAATGGGTAGTAAGACGCGGTGCTAAAAATTAAGAGGGCATGCGCCACAAAGTTTAGTTGGGGGAAAAGCATAAAAAAATCACCCATACCACCCACAAGTGCGTCTAACCTGGTTACGAACCCGAGATCCGATCTTCCGGTGAACGACGCTGGGGCTTAGCGACAGTTCAATTTCCTTAGAAAGGGCCATTTAGAGACTACTTTTTTTTTCTGCCAACATTGATAGCATTTTACTATGATTTAATATAGTCATTTATAGGTAGACCTATTGATTATAAATTTATCAAAAGTGACATCTACAGATCATACGACCCCTTATGTTTGCCTATAGGCCTAATAGTAACTTTTCTAAAGTCCATTCACCGTAGGAATTGTTTTCTGAAAGGCCTTTTTCCCTACCAGAAATCTTTTATATATTAGGATATTGGTAGGGAAAAAGACCTTTCAGAGAGTAATTCCTACCGTGAATGGAGTATAGCTACGTACTAGCCTAATGCGGACGATGCTGTAGGTAAATTATTATTATTAGCACCGCGTCTTACTACCCGTTCGGGTTATACGCACTTACGCTCATGTGTAATGGTAGGGTGATTGTGAGATGAAATGGAGGACCTACAGCTTAACGTGGAATCCGAACCACGGTGGAGGCCAGGCATTCCCCACATTCACAAGATGTCTTGTCAGAGGTGAAGGAAGGGTTTGGTAATCAGATAGATCTGTGCCGGGACCGAGGATTGAACCCCGGCTGCCAGCACAGAAGTCTGTGTTGGTAAATGAATCATGATTTTTATAATAAGCCCACTTTCGATCAACAACATTGATTGAAAGCTACCCTGAGTATAACCTGAACAGATAGTAAGACGCGGTGCTCATCATCAACTGTCTACAGCCGGTGGCTGGGTCAGTTTATTAAAATGCCTCCATTTCCCTCTATTCTCTCACCAAGTTTTTCCTCCTTTAATTTCTTCCATTCTTTTCTTCTCACTTGAACATTTTCTGTTATCTTCTCCTACCATCTCTTTCTCGATCTAACCTTGCGGTCTTTTTTCCCCCCACATACTTAATTTCCAACATTTTCCTCGGCATCCTCTATTTTTCCATCCTCATTACATGCCCATACTAGTATTTTTATTATTTTTATTATTATTATTATTATTATTATCACCGCGTCTTACTAACCCATTCGGGTTGTGCGCAATTACGCTCATATGTAGATGAAATGGAGGATATACAGTTTAACGTGGAATCCGAACCATGGTGGAAGACTGGCATTCCTCACATTCACAAGATGTCTTGTCAGAGGTGAAGGAAGGGTTTGGTAATCAGATAAATCTGTGCCTGGATCGAGGATTGAATCCCGGACCCCCAGCACAGAAGTCTGACACCTTAGCCCTAGACCACCAGGTCACCTACATACCCATACCATCTCAGCCTTGCTTACTCTAATATCTCATGTACTCCAACAGCCTCATTACATGTTCATACCATCTCATTCTTGCTTCCTCCACTATCTCATGTACTCCCTGTACATCAACTCTTTCCTGGATAGCTTCATTCCTAATCTTGTTTCTCCTCGTAACATGCTCTTCACAAACTTCATCCCATGGCCTTCCCTTTCCTAGTTACTACAGTAGCCCCATGGCTTCTTTGGTGCTGACTGACAGCTCACAGCTGACTTCTGACAGTCAACATTTAGGTATATACCTAAATTTTGACCGTCAGAAGTGACAGCTGCTAAACACATGTTTTTGCAAATCATATGGTTCAGCGTAGGGATAATTAATTTGGTCTGGTAACTTTTCAAAGCTTTTAGCAGCCATCTGTGAGCTGTCAGTCAGCACCAAAGAAGCCATGGGGCTACTGTATTACATTTAATGTTTGTTTCTGCTGCATATGTGACAATGGATACAAAGTACCCCTTAAAGGTACAGCACAGCCCTTTTCAAGACGCGGTTCTAAAAAAAATCTTATTTGATTTAAAAAATAGTTTTCAAACGATTCCATTAATACTACCTTATGGATTAATGTATCATTCTTTTGTAAAAAATAAATAAAAAATAAGCACCATGTCTTACTAACCGTTTAGGTTATGATTATGTACTAATAACGCAAGGTGTTTTTAGGGGTGAGGAAATTTTTATTTAAAGGAAGTGCATCCGCATTTGTGTGGAAAGAGAGTGGGAAAACTATATTTTAACACGCCTCAATACACCCGATTGAGATACGAGCCTCGATCTCCCAGTCATCGGCAATCTAGTCTACTGCGAAAGTAGCGCGTGAGATCACGCGGCCACCGAAACGGATAATTATTAATTAATCTAACTTAAGAGTGTAAATACAATTTGTATAATAATATTTCGCCCTCCCCCTCATTGTGGCAAAATAGAAGTTTCCAGTTTTCAATTAATAACGAGCTGCTTAAACAAATCGGACGAGCTGTATTCAAGGGCTACAGGATTTAAGCCTATCTGCGTACGTCTCAAGGCCTTGGTGACAATTTATTCGAAACTTTTAAAAGTTCAACTTGTTTTATTTACTAAATGGATTGGTTGAAACTGCACCAGGATTTTTTTGCCGAGCCATGGCGTGGTCGTTAAGTTTTGTGAGGTTAAGGTGGAATGGAAGGGGACGCAAGAAAGAGCCAGCGTTTTTTTTGTTTTTTTTTTGCAGTTTTTAGGGCAAAATATTTTCTTTTCTTGGCAAAGCAAATAAAATATTGCTCCAGTACAAATATTTAATTTAATTTTCTTCACGTGGTGATATCAAAATTTATTGGATATCTGTCAAGGGTGTTCTGGAATGTAATGACAAATTTTTCTCTATATTTAAAAAGTTTGTTAGATAATACTGCTATGCTCATGACCGATAATGAGGAACTGTTGATGTCAACATGTGAAGAAAAGCCTATCTGAGAATGGGCGCCCTAACACGTTCAATATTACTAACAGTATTTTGGTCAGTACACATATTACTGGTGATGGATAGTTTAGGAAATGCATGCATGTGCTGCCATTGTTTTAGCTGTAACTTTGGGCCGAACAAGAAGAGAGACCGAAAATTGTACAGTAGCCCCATGGCTTCTTTGGTGCTAACTGACAGCTCACAGCTGACTTCTGACAGTCAACATTTAGGTATATACCTAAATTTTGACTGTCAGAAGTGACAGCTGCTAAACACATATTTTTGCAGATAATATGGTTCGGCGTAGAGATTCATAATTTGGTCTGGTAACTTTTCAATTCCATCAGCTGTCAGCTATGAGCTGTCAGTCAGCACCAAAGAAGTCATGGGGCTACTGTATTTGCAAAGCGTGAAAGATACACACATCTAACACTATTGACCCCGATGATTTCAAGAATTATTTTAGAATTTAGCCCTGACGGTTGGTGGCTCCCAGAAGTCACAAAGCACTTTATCTTTCACTTCGGTCATGGCTTATGTTATTTAAAACAAATACTTTAAAAGGTTCTACTCGCAATAGATGTGCATTTGGTGATGGCGAAAATATCATTATACCCCTCACAAGTTTAATATTACTGTCAAACTAGCACATACTGAAGGGCGTTGGCGTTAGTCCATCAGTATACTGACAAACCGTCAGTATCTACCTCACATGATCAGTAATACTGACAGCATACGAATCATGTCAGCAATACTGTATGTAATAATGAACATGCCAGGCGCCATTTATACCTTGTGAGGTTATAACGTTTTGATAGTGACTGTAATGTAGGGTTAGAGGCGTCCGGGGTTCAATCCTCGGTCCCGGCAAAGATTTATCTGATTACCAAACCCTTCCTTCACCTCTGACAAGACATCTTGTGAATGTGGGGAATGCCAGGCCTCCCCCGTGGTTCGGATTCCACGTTAAACTGTAGGTCCTCCATTTCATCTCACAATCACCCTACCATTGCACATTAGCGTAAGTGCGTATAACCCGAACGGGTAGTAAGACGNGGATTCCACGTTAAACTGTAGGTCCTCCATTTCATCTCACAATCACCCTACCATTGCACATTAGCGTAAGTGCGTATAACCCGAACGGGTAGTAAGACGCGGTGCTAATAATAATAATAATAATAATAATAATAGGGTTAGAGGGTGGGGGGTCAAGTGACGGTGACCAGCCAACACTGACCTGCATATCGTACATGTTTGTAAACACCTTCAGAAGAAACTCCCACTTTACTTCCGTTCTTTTACCAAGACTTAAATGCTCTATTTTTAACTTGTCCCTCTGTAACTTTAGTCTAAGTGTTCAGCCAGACTGACAAGCGTGCGAGCGCGTTGTTAGCAAATGGCTATCGATAGTTGTTGACGAGGAGGCAGTGGAGGAGTTCTGTGAACTGAGGGTGGTTTTTAACAAGTGATTTATTGTTGTGGTTTCACCATTCTATATCCATGCTAATGGTGATTATTATTTGTAAAGGCCTACTTTGATTATAATATTGGAAGTATTTGAACAAATCAGTTTTACATATTATTTATATATTTATGCATGTATGGTTTATTATCTTACCAATTAATATAAGCAGTTAGTAGCAAGTGTGCTAAACCTATCAATAATTATAAAAAAAAGTCTTAATATAATGTCAATTTGAAGTTTTTCCTAGCACTCAATGAACCAACATATAATATTATTTCCTAGCGCCTGTAAACAAGACCGTTCCTGCTTGAGCGCGCGCGCGCTTTAAAAATAGAACCAAATCCATCTTTCAATCGCGCGCGCTCGAACGCTCAAGTCTGGCCACCTCTCATTACAACCAATGTGTTCTATTTCATTTTTTAGTCGCTCTCTCGCCCAGTCTGAGCGTCCCCTAACTCTGTCCCAGGAAGCTAGGACTCCAGATCGCAGAAATAATTAGGCTTTCATATTTTAAACTAATCTAGCCTACATAATGAAGCTTGTTGACAAGTATTTATTACACTAAAAATTAGCTTTATAAACAGTGGCGACTCGCAGCTAAAATTAATGGGAGTGCTGCTCCAGAAAAATTTTAGCCTTTGTTTTAAAATTGTGTAAAAGAAAAAAAACATGTATAAAAAGAAAATTTAGACATGAACTTGATAAAATCTTAACAAACGAAACCATGCATTTTTTACTTACTTTAACTTAAATTGTTACAGTTCAAGCTTGATCTATTCATTTAAAAATGAAATCCATTCTTATTGTTTTAATTTGAGCTAAAAATACAATAATTTTCTCCTTGATCTCTGGATGACAATTGAGGAAATTTTACTTCCTTGGAAGTACTGCGAGCGCATTTAGTCTTTCTGTTAAATAAAATAACCGAAAAAAAAATGAATCAAATAGAATAGTTGGAAGCAAAATAATAATCTAATTCTACACTCTCATATCCAAGAATATGGTACACGGTTTTTAAGCACAACATAAGCTGAGTAAAAAAACTTCCTTCTACCATCACGCCAGAGCCGGCACTGCGAGAGCAACAGTGCTCTCTCTACTTGGCAGTCCCGCCTTCCTCCCAACTCCCTCCTATATATGCATGCGCACAACAGTCAAACACCACGTCGCTGGCACTGTTAATCGCACAGTTCCATACAAAGATTTTTGTATCTTTTTCATAAACTGGGGGATGGTGACTGACGTACTGATATTAATCATATATTGTATCACAAAAATAAATAAAGAATTATAGAAAAAAGGACGCATCATATTAAATGTTATCGATAATATCAATTGGAAATAGGGGGTGCTGCAGTTCCGCAGTGCCTATACACGAGCCGCCACTGTTTATAAACTATGTGCGAACAGTTTAAGCGTTTCTAAGTATTTCATTGTGTACACCTAAGATGCATGTATGATTACTAAATTTCATCCTCACACATTAAAATTACTTTGCCCTAACGATGTTGCGGGAAAATCATAAAATAGGAAGTTTCAGCCCTTATAACTTGTTAACTATGATTTCTAATAATTGTATCAATATTTACAGGCTATAATTATACACTTGTTAAAATAGTGTACCAACATTTTTATAGTCGAATAACTTGAACCGGTAGTAAGACACGGTGCTTAAAAAATAATGTACAAAAGAATTATACAGTAGTCCATGAGGCAGTAATATTGGAAGTGTTTGATAACTTTTTAATAAATCATATAAGACTTCTTTTTTTATATTTATCACCGCGTCTTGAAAAGGGAAGTACTGTACAGGACGTATTTTGTACCCATTGTCACATAAGCTGCATAAACATGAACATTGAATGTAAGAGAGACTAGGAAAGTGGAGGCTATGACATGGACATTGAATGTAAGAGAGACTAGGAAAGTGGAAGCTATGAC